>JBCNJP010005802.1:0-17000 GCA_039602395.1 Deinandra increscens subsp. villosa
TACACATAAGTTTTTGCTTTTATAGATACGTAGTTATGTTGGCCAATATGTATGTACCAATGTTATTAAGCTGACATCTATGCTGGTTATACATATGCTCTCCAAAACTGGCGGACAAGTTTTTTCTAGGTGAAACCCCAATTGATGAGCGTGTTGAAAAACTATCAGTGAATATTGAACAAATGCCGATTTTCTCAACTTATGCTAAGATTGATGATGTCGACTTGCTTTTCATTTCGTTACTTGCATCACAACATTTCTATGTGATATTTTACAACTTCTTGAGGCCAGCGGTAGAGATAATTGATAACCTCTATCATAAAATGGATATTGATGTTAGATATGGCAGGCGACCTAGTGTGGTGGTACTTACATATATTAACTTGATTATTTATACAATTTAAAAATAAAATCTAAAAAAAACCACTAATGTTTCTTTGTATCTTCCTTTTATGTAGCATGAGACAATGGTTCGATACCTATCTTTGGTATCCCCTTTTAAGATGGCCAGGGTTCAACATTTAAAACCGACTTTGGTGGAGATGTCTTGGCTGTGGTTTGTTTGCGATGTTACACATGCAAACGTACAAAGGTGGGGAATGTTAAGGACTGGGCTATTGGAGTCTCGGATGAGTAAAAAAAAACAGAAGGAGCAGATATATGAAGTGAGGTGCCAGTATGTCACGAAGATTCTATGGTCACCTATTAACTATGTGAAGGATAAATTTGTTGAGTTGCTTGAAGAATTTATGAAGGTTTCAGATGTGGAAAAACAAAAAATGAAAAAGATTGTGGGTGAAAGGATCAAGGAAAGGCTGGAAGCCACTGTAGGGGGTGAAAACGATTAGGATGTGGACCAGCATAATTTTTTTTGTTTGTTTTAGATGTTAAAAAAATGTTGTTGGAGGAATTATTTCTTTTAAATCTTAAGTATTATAAATTCAAGTATTATAAATTCTAACTACTCTTAATTATCATGCTAAAAATTAAAAGTGCGAAATAAATTACACATTGATAAAAAAAAGATACATCATACGGATTAACCAAAAATGACATAGTTAAAAAGAAATATACTACTCAAGTTCCCTAATAAACTTTTTCTTCAAACTCAACGATTCTTCAATAACTGTTATAGCCTCCATAATTTGATTCATTGTCTTCAGATCCTTTTTGTCCATGTCGAGTGAATAACACATCGCAGCATTACGAACATCGAAAATCGGTAATCGCATAGTTTCATTCTCAATGACAGAGAACTCCATGACACCGGTTCTCTGTCAATTTGAACCTATCCATTATATTATGCCATCGTTCCACAAATTCAGTAATATTGATTGCATCAGTCCACATAATGTTACAAAGCTTGCGTTTGAATTTTCTTGTGCAGAACAATCATTTACTAACCTGCAAACATAAAAACAAAAAGGAAAAAACATTTACTCACAAGGCCAACATAAAAAAATAGAAAATATAGCAACCTTAGACGCAAGCTTCTTCATAATTTGCCACATGCACAACCTGTGCCTAACATTTGGAAATACCTTAGTGATGGCACATTTCATGCCAGCATCCTGATCAGTAACAATTACTTTAGGATCAGACCCCATGTTGCTCTGGAAATTTCAAATAAGCCAAGTGTAGCTTTCAGTTGTCTCTGATCCCAGCAGAACAGCAGCAAACATGATATTGCAGTTATGATTGTCAATGCCAGTAAATGAAACAATTACCATCTGATATCTAGAAGTAAAAATGTAATTGCTCAATTCTGTAATATATTTAAAAAAAAATGCAATAAATATGCCAGCATAAAATATATTTGTATATATAAAATACATTTTTGAACGATACGTGGCATCAAAAGCAACTACATCCCCAAATACAAGGAAACTTCTTTTCATTGCCTCATCAGCCCAAAACAAACCAGTCAGATTACCGTCATTATCAACAGTATAAAAATTCAGAGAAAAATTCTTTCTTCCTAAACAAACGTTTGACAACCAAATCAGCACCAAACTCTGCAATGAATGTATTCATGTCCCTCTTAAAATTCTTACAATCAATAGCTGTTACACCTACATCCTCAAATCCACCCATGCATCTTACACATAATGTGAAACCCCCGAACTAGACCAATGTTCAACTTTGATAAATCATATAATGTCTGCTGTTGGGTAAAAGTCAAATGCCTTGAGGAATTTAGCAAGTTAAAATCACTTTCATCTACAAACTTGTGGTTGTGCTCCTCAACAAACAAATGAACTTTGTATCTTCCACAATCTGTAAGTTTCAAGTCCAATAAGGCACGGCATTGCGTCCTTTTTGAAGGTCGTTTGCGTTTATCTTTTGATTTCTTTTCAGCACCAACACTATCGATAAAACTATCAATGGGGTGGAACTTTTCATGACCTTCCTTAGAGCATACAAAAAACTTTGATATAACAATTTCTTTTACCTTCCTATCACCTCCTCTACGGACTTCAAAACCTCCTAACTTTGCATAATTTTCATAAAAATCAAATGCTTCATCTACATTATCAAAAACCATACCAATCTCAGGTTTAGCAAACTGTCACAACATGTGAATAAAATTTCTTCCTAGTTGTTGGAGATACACGTTCAACTCCATTTACAGAGTATTTAGGAATCGGTTGCCCATCATTGGCACAAAAATCAGCATCATCTAAAAAAAATAAAAAACAGTAAAACACCAGCATGAGCTACCAGCATAACAAACCAACTAGAAACTCATATTCGACAAATCATTCAATAAAAATCATAAAAAAATCAACTGAAAACAAAACTTCAATAATAGGACATCATTATGCCAGACCAACATCATATAGAAAATCATATTAGCGGGATCGCCAAATTCTAATTCATAAAATTAAAAACTGCTATCAGATCGCTAAAATCGAAGAACAACATAATATACTTCGATACCAGACCAGCATCATATAGAACTTATAGTAGCCAGATCATCAAATTCAAATTCATAACCTCAAACTACTATCCGATCACTAAGATAAAAAAAATTACCTTCAATATGAACATTGTCATTCGAACTTTCGCTTGAATCTGAAGAAGAAGCATCCATTGCAGAATCCATTAAAAAATGAATTGATCGACAACTTGTGAAAAACCGATTGATCGACAAAATTCGAATTGCGTTAAACCCTAGACAACTTGTTGAAATTTGAATTTGAAAAACTGCTTATCGAATGAAAAATCTTCCCTGTATAACAGGAGTTGCCATAACAAACTAATCAAGCAAAATGACGTATACACCCTTCCGCTTGAATTCATTAATATGATACGTGGCAGGCTGTTCTTGGTGCGCTCGGATCTTAGGCAAAAAGCCTATCCGCATTTGATCGCCCTTCTATATATATATATATATATATATAGAGAGAGAGAGAGAGGAATGGTCTAGTGAAAACCCACTTTTGTTGTGAAAACCCTGAGTTTACATATGTAAAAAAAATTGTTTTTATTTTTTGAGATGGATTCTACATACATTTTTATTAGTTTTGGTGAAAAAAAACAAAAAAAAACGCCTAGCGGAATTTTTTATTTACATATGTAAATCACCAAGCCTTTTTTTACATATGTAAATTCACAAGTTTTTTTTACATATGTAAATTCACAAGTTTTTTTTACATAGTTTTTTTTACATATGTAAATATATATATATATATATATATATATAGGGAGGGGATCATTTGAGAACTAATTGGGTTTGAGAAATAAAAAGAACTAATCTTAGCCACTAGTTTATATATATGGAAAACCCCCCATGAATTTGAATGCTCCCCCCTTGAAAATTAGTGGCCCAAATTGGTTCTCAAAAGTTCTCAAAAGAAAATGTTCTCATTTGAACCTAACCCTATATATATATATATATATATATATATATATATATATATATATATATATATATATATGGAGATGATCATTTGAGAACTAATTGGTTGAGAAAACTTTTGAGAATCATTTTAAGCCACTAGTTGTATTTACATATACCCCCTCCCATGAATTGTAGTGGTCCCCAACTGAAATTAGTGGTGGAGATTTAGTTCTCAAAAGTTATCAAAACAAAAAGTTTTCATTTAAACCTAACCCTATATATATATATATATATATATATATATATATATATATATATATATATATATATATATATGTATATATAGGGCTGTTCACGATCCGAACCAAACCGAACGGACCTTTGCAAAAAAATTTCACTAGATGATGACACTTGTCTTAGTGTAATAACTAACTAACTAACATCTAATGGCTTAAAAAAATTTCACTAGATGATGACACTTGTCATTTCTTTTTCTTTTTATTCAAAAGGGCAAAACTGTCAATGTACATAATCATATAAATACCCACATTCATTTTAAAAAGTTCATAATTTTTTTTATACTTCGTCGGTTTTTTATAAAAGTTACACCGTTAAACTCGTCGTATTTTTATCTTTAATTCAAGTATAGTCTCAACCTTTTTTTATTACCGTTTTCTCAGACGTGCAATGTAACACTAGTGTTATACATATAAACACTGGTGCTAGTGTTATAGACATAAACACCGGTCAATAAGTATAACTAACTCAAAAATTACAACCGGTAGCACTAGTATTACAACTACTAGCATTGAACAAATTTACATCCATACACTCATAAAACCCGGTAGCATCGATGTTTATACTTAAGTACAACTGCATATGCATATATTACAAATTAACTAAAATTATAGGAATATGCATATATTACAACCACTAGCACTGGTGTTATAAATATAAACATTAGTGTGTTATCTAGTAATAGTGGTGTAATGGTCAGTAACACTGATGCTAGTATTTAAAAATCACCAAATGTATAAATAAAAATACATAGATTACAAATCGCAAAAGCACCAACATTATACAAAATCAAATATACTTTAGTATGAACACTGAATTGAATAACATCTGAAGATCGAATCAAGCATAAAAATACAAGTAAAAAAATAACACTTCTTGCTCAATATGAATTCGGATTAAGGCCTTCCAAGAAAACTTTCTAACACACCAGATTCAACAAAAAAAAAACTAATTGTAAAAAACAACAGTTCTTGCTCAATATAAAAAGCTTTAACACTAAAAGTTATATATAAATGATAAGAAATTACTAAAAAATTTGCAACATCAATCCAAAATTTTTTGCTGAAAATATAGTTTTGAATCAGGGCAAAAAATGGTCAATATAAATTTATCGGAAGAGCAAAAAAAAATTGTTGCTTCTGCTCTCGAATTAATCCATATTGAGAAATTTTTACTATTTCCACATTAAGAGGAAAAAAAGAAACTAATTACCGATCACAAATCGGAATTGATCGAAGATGTGGTGGTAGCGACGGATTAAAGTCTCCGACCAAAACGGGGATGGCAAGCATAGGATGGTGATGACGGCAAGAGTAGCGGCGATTGACGGCGGCATGAGTAGTTGACAGAAGGAGTAGCGGAGATTGACGGCGGCAGGTGAAAGGCGCTATAGCGGTTGTTGACGCCGGCGATTGACGACGGCTTGAATAGCAGCCGACATCGCTTCTCCTTGGGCGAGTAGCGGCGATGGACGGCGGCAGGAGTAGCGGCGATTGACGACGACAACTGAAAAACGCTATACGGGTTGTTGATGTCGGCGATTGACGACGGCTTCGATAGCGGTCGAAGCTGTTTCATCTTGGATAGCGGTTAACGCCGCTTCTGCTTCTGCTTGTCGGCAAATCAAACGGGGGTGAATTTGAGAAATCTAGGGTTCTATGAACGAAAATATGAGGGGAGAAGGTGGGAGCGCAAATGTAGGGAGGGGGTAGGGTTAAGTGTGTGTTAGCACAATTACCATCTTGTCCCTGGATCAATTTCAACCAAAAAAAAGGATCTTTGTTATCAACCCTTGGATTAAAAGTAAGGAGGCTTAGATGAGAGTTATTTGGTTAGTTCACTAAGAAAGGGTTATTAATGGTTCCCAATCCTATATATATATATATATATATATATATATATATATATATATATATATATATATGTATATATATTGCACATATTACAATTTATTAAAGTATCTTTGTGAGAGAGTTTACTGTACTTTTTAAGATCAATCGTTGTTTGCCATCTCATTTTGTTGTCCACACGAAATCTTCCATGTGGCTTCGCTTTGTCATTCAATTATATGTGAGTTGTGATTAGTACAAGCCACGCGTTATTAATTCCACCCCCGCCCCCACGTATCCCAGTTGTGTCCCACTTTCCCTTTAAGCTCTCTTGAGACCTGCAACTAACCAAACGTTTCTCTCATCATCATCATCATGTTGGTTCTGCTCTTCTCTTCACTGGCCTTCTATGGTAGCTGGATATCCGGCAGATCTGTCCTCTCTAAGATCCTTTCTTGGCAGCCCAGGTGGCTAGGTTCTGGTCGATTGTTGACCGGTGCTCTATCGTCGTCGGCGAGCCACGATTTTAGTAATTACTATACATTTTGTGAGGGAAAGTTTGTTGGTTTTAGGTGTCCGATTATCGGATAACATTAACGTTGCTATCGAGGTACGATCCAAGAGTTACACTTTGGGCAACAAACAAGAAGTTGTTAATTATCCGATCATGATTAAATGATATAAGTAAACATCCATTATTATTTAGTGAAAATAATTATGGAAATCGGGAAACCATTCAGTGAGCATTTCATAGTAGTGTGTTTGGGTCTTGCATTCGGATGACGTAACGGCTCGTTAGGCCGTAACGAGTCGTTATGCGAGTTCTGGACTAATGACCCGTTAGTAAGTAACAGGTCGTTATGCAAGTATTAGATAACGAGTCGTTATCTTGTAATGACTCGTTATGGGTCAATTCCACCCCCGTTATAATTATGTGATAATTACGAATCTGGAGGGTGGTTAGTGTAATTATAGACGACTTGTTCTCCAAGTTGGTTTATATCTATAAATACGAACCTAACCTAAACCCTAATTGATTGATGAATCTTGTAGAACACATAAAAGGAAAGGACACAACCCTAGGAGCCGCCACATATGCTGGTCGTAGTTCGAGTAGGACCAACCGGTTGCTACCGTCGCTGCCGCCATGCCGCCATCGCCATCATATGTCGTTGTGGTTCACAGTCGAACTACCAAACAAACACGGGATCGTGAAGATACTCGGATCAGTCAATTTATGTGGTAGCTTGTTGTGGACCACCGTAGAGCATCTTTCATCGAGAGATACAATAGAAAGCGACTCCAGCTTCTTTTGCTGGATAGGAGACCCTTCAAAAATTTGGCATATTTGGGCATCTGCTGTAGTGCCTCAACGAACAAAAGATTAATTTTTAGTTGTTTAAACGTATCTAAGAACTGTACGTACTCTCTCATATACTTCTGCTGGATGAGACGGGCGGGGTAGGGGACTCGCCTTAAATCCTCCGCAGTGATCTCTCTCTCTTCATACCTCTTCTTCTTCTCTACTGCGTTAGGTCCGGGAGACTCGGTGTTTGGCACGGTACTTGCTGGGTCTCGCCTCTGGTGTGCCCTCCCATCCGGAGTCTCCATTTCTATCTCCTCATCCACCGGCTCTTCCTCCTCCGTCGGTGGTTCCTGCTCTCCTCCTTTACCACTACGTGTAGTGACTGCCTTAAGTGACGCATTAGGGTTCGGTTTGGTACTAAATGAAAATGATCCTCCCTTACTCACTAACTCAGACACTTGTTTTTCTATATCACCTACGGAACGCTGTAAATCTAAAAATGCTGACTGTTGGTTCCTAAGGAGTGTATCGTGTTCCTTCTGCTTCTGTTGCGTTTCCTAATCTTTAGACACGATTTTATTTAGCATATCCATTTGCGCGGACATCATCTCCTTGAGTTCCTTAGCCACTGCGCCCATATCATTCCCACTGTCCTGGTTCTGACGCGATTGAAAACCCGAAGGGTTCGCGCCAGCCCGCCAACCAGAATTAGGGTTGGTCTTCCACCCCTACTGAAAAGAGTTACCGAACTGGTTTTGGTTAGAAATGAAATCCGCCTGCTCCTGGGTGGCAAGTGGGCAGTCAATGGTGTCATGACCTCCACAACGTGAACCTGTTTCTGCAGTGTCTCAATCTGAGCCGGAGCAACGGTGTTAGAACTCACTTGATGAACCCCCGGGTCGTGGAAAGTGTAGATTTCGTTGGAGCTAGGGTAGCCCTACGATCACCAGGGTTCTGCTGCTCAGCCAACGCAAAACTCTCAAAAGAGTGTTGAAACGCTCATACACAAGATAGTATGGCTCGTCAGGGTCCATGCGAAACAAATTAATCTACTCCCTAGTACGGGCAGCTTTGGCAAGCGAGTGATATTTCTTTAGGAACTTCTGCATAAGGTTAGTCCAAGTAGCAATCGAATTTGCGGGCAAGGTGTCCAGCCAAAGGGTAGCGCGGGCGGTGAGAGAAAATGAGAATAAGCGAAGGTAAACGGTTTTGGGCTGAACACCATTAAGACCGAAAGTGGCACAAATACGCACGAATCGAGATATATGAGCGGATGCGTCCTCCTCGTCTAGGTAGTGGAACTGAAGGGTTTGAGAAAAAGTGTTCAACACATGAGATGGGATTTGTTAGTTAGCAATGTTAGCTATGGTGGTCGGGGCAATGGAAAAACTACCGTCTATGATGCCCTCACTAGCTATTCCATGCACAGTATGTCTAACGGCCATGTCTAAATCAGGTAATGGAATAGGTTCATATAAACAAGAAGCTGGTTTAAGGGTGTGTACCTGACTATCACGAATGACTTTCAGGCGCTCACGAAGCTCACGAATGCGCTCGTGGATGTCTCTCTCGGGTTCAGATATAGCAGAAAACTCAGGCGACCCTTGAGATCGAGTAAAGGGCATAAACTAAACAAGCACACAAGAAAGCAATTTAAACCTAAATTTAACTAAGGCACACAAATATAGCAGAACAAAAATAAAAATAAAATAAAGGCATAAATAAAACCTAACGGTAAAATTAAACTAAATTAACTAAGCACACAAAGAAAAATATAAAGCACACAATTAATCATAAATCAAAGTCAATTCACTATTGCCAAGCATCCCCGACAATGGCGCCAAAAACTTTATGTTCAAAAATCGATCTATAAAAATAACTAAAATTATCCTACACCTAGACACACTAAATTAAACCCAATTAACCTAAAACTAGACCGATTCAACACGCAAGTGAACCTATTGGATATAGAATAGCTTATGGTAGACCAGGGTCGAACCCTAGAGACACTATGAAAGACGAAAGTAACTAGGAAATGTGAAAAACTGATTAATTGATGAAATTTGGATTTTCAAATTAGAGACTTAATTAACTAAAAGTTAACTAAATTAAAATTAACTAATAACTAAGACTTACTAAAAATGGAAATTACTAAAATTAGAAGTTACTAAAAAAGGAAAGCGATCAACCGAAACTTAGAACATAAAAACGAAAACCAGATACGAGAAAAAAACACTACCTAGGCTAGGAATCCTAATTAATGCTCACGACTTCACTCGGCTATGGAAAATTATGACGGAATCAGGATCTTCATAACAACTCTAAGAAAACCCTAGGTAGTGGAACTGAAGGGTTTGGGTAAGAGTGTTCAGCCTGTGTTCAGCACATGAGATGGGATTTGCTAGTCAGCAGTGTTAGGTATGGTGGTCGGGGCAATGGAAAAACTACCGTCTACGACGCCCTCACTAGCTATTTCGTGCATAGTACGTCTAACGGCCATGTCTAAATCAGGAAATGGAATAGGTTCAAATAAATGAGAAGCTGTCTAGGGGTGTGTACCTGACTATCACGAATGAATTTCAGGCGCTCACGAAGCTCACGAATGCGCTCGTGGATGTCTCTCTCGGGTTCAGATGTAGCAGAAAACTCAGGCGACCCTTGAGATCGAGTAAAGGGCATAAACTAAACAAGCATACACGAAAAAAAATTAAACCTAAATTTAACTAAGGCACAAAAATATTAGAGCAGAACAAAAATAAAAATAAAATAAAGGCATAAATAAAACCTAACGGTAAAATTAAACTAAATTAACTAAGCATGCAAAGAAAAATATAAAGCACACAATTAATCCTAAATCATAAATCAAAGTCAATTCGCTATTGCCAAGCATCCCCGGCAACGACGCCAAAAACTTTATGTGTAAAAATCGATCTATAAAAATAACTAAAATTATCCTAGACCTAGACACACAAATTAAACCCATTTAACCTAAAACTAGACCGATTCAATAGGCAAGTGAACCTATTGGATATAAAATAGCTTATGGAAGACCGGGGTCGAACCCTAGAGACACTACGAAAGACGAAAGTAACTAGGAAATGTGAAAAACTGATTAATTGATGAAATTTAGATTTTCAAATTGGAGACTTAATTAACTAAAAGTTAACTAAATTAAAATTAACTAATAACTAAAAGTTAACTAAATTAAAATTAACTAATAACTAAAACTTACTAAAAATGGAAATTACTAAAATTAGAAGCTGCTAAAAAAGGAAAGCAATCTACCGAAACTTAGAACATAAAAACGAAAACCAGATACGAGAAAAAAACACTACTTAGGCTAGGAATCCTAATTGATGCTCACGACTTCACTCGGCTATGGAAAATTATGACGGAATCAGGATCTTGATGACAACTCTAAGAAAACCCTAATGGACCTACCGAATACGCCCACTGATTAAGTAAGTCACCTCCCGGATTGTCCCTAACGAATGTTCAAGTACCCGAACGAATAGGTGACCTACCGGATTGTTCCTATCCCAGACACCTAGAAGATGAGATGAGTGATTACTAACCTACCGAAATAACATGGAATAACAAGAGAGCTAAAGTTATTAGGGAATTCCTCTCCCGAGGCAATTTGACCTAAAACCCTAACAAACCCGATTACCCAATAGACTTATCACCTTCCGGATTGTCTAAGACTAGCAGAACACATAAATCAACCTATAAATCAGAAGCAATTCCTATGATGTTGGGACGTCTCCTAGACCATCTACACACCACAAAAACATAGTAGGCAGTCTAGCATTCAACCCTAAATTGAAAGATATTCATAGGTATAAGAGGAACATGCAATTGATCCATACATTAAAATCAACACTCATATGTATTTCAGAAAAGTAGCAACCTTTTACTAGAACATTAATACGTACATAACAATCCAAAACCCAAACAAAGTCGAAATCATCAATAGTCATCAATTTAGCCTAGGTAGTACAATTGGCTTAGCCAAGAAACATACTCATGTCCAGAATAATAATAAAATCAGTATCTTGAGAAGTGAACATGATCTGGTCTACTAAAACAAAGTGAAAATCAAGATAAAAATAAAACCCGAAAGCCGAAATCTATGTCCAATGATTAACTCCAGGCTCTCTAAGTGATTCCTTCTCGATCAGCAGCTCCAAGTTCGTCTCTAATGGCTCTGGGTTACGGCAGGAAGCAAAGGATCCCGAACACAACCCTTAAAGTTATTATTATAAGGTAAAAATTAGTGTTTCCGGAAATTTACCCTCCAAGTGTATCGCTTGGAGGGCCTTCAGTTGGAAGCGATAAGCATGGATCCTCTAATGGCGAGAAAATAGTCGGGTCGCGCGATTTGACTTCTGTTGTGTAACACCCCAATTTTCACAGATACATGATATACATAGTAAATACGTGTTTATATTATAAATACGTGAGCTTAATTGATAAATGTGGTGAGACTATGCTTTAGATAAGCTGCATGTGTTAGAAATACATGTTTAATGGCCTATATGATAAAATGTGCATAAACAGATGTGTTAAACATTAACGAAAGTAAAGTATGAGATGAATATGTGTTTATATGAATAACATAATGATACATGTGTGGATTGATGGCTATATATGTGTAGATACGTGTCTTAATAGTTAACGGAAAAGTAGAAGGACTAAAAATGTAATTATTGTAAAGTTATAAACGTATACGGATATTATACGTATCTATGATTATTATAAGTATCCTGAGACTTAGAATATAGTAAAAATATATCCTAATATGATTTATAAGGTGAAATGATAAGTATTGTAAAGTTTGAGGGGCTAAAACGTAATTTAGCAATTAATAAAGAAAATATATATAAATGTATATATATGTTATCGTACGAATCCCGAGCCTTAGAAACCTTAGAAAATGTTATAAATATGTCCCACAAGGTTTTGGTACATAAAATGATAAAAGGTTAAAAGTTTAGGGGCTAGAAATGCACTAAACCTAAGTAGAAGGGCTAATTATGCCAAAAAGTGAATTCTGGCCGGAAACCCACTCTCTCGCGTATCGCCTAGGCCACCACCAAGCCCGGCGCGATACGCCTAGAGTCCAGATCTGCAGAATTGTTACCAGGTTCGTTTTTGGCCACGTTAATCACCCTTGCAGCCCAAGATACTTCGAATTCGTGGCAGATTTCGACCATGAGTCACCATGGGACGTGTTAGCACCCTAAGACGCGTCTAATAGTATAAATAGGGGCCTTGAATCAACAGAAATCCTCGCCAATTCACTGATCTTTAACCCAAAAACCCCATTTCCGAACCAGAAACTTCGTCGGAGCAATACGAGCAATCGGAGAGGAGTTAGAAGCCGAAATTCTGCAGTCACCCCTTATTTGGTATGCTTAACAATAACCTCTTTCAGTTTTGTCTAATTCGATCTCTAAGTATGCTTTCTAAAAATGATGTAAAATTAGGGTTCTTAATGTTATTCTGCTCAAATCGGGTGATCGGGTGGGAATTAGGGTCTAAATTTTTGTAGGTAATCCTAATTTAATGTGTTTTAAGAAAGCCCTAAGTTTATTTCACAATTGGAAAAGTTTTGGTGAAGGTTTTGTTAACGGGTCAAAATTAGGGTTTTCATAACGTTACTCTGCCCAAATTGAGCAAACGGTTTTGAATTAAGCTTTGCTATTTTAAAGGATATTATAAAATGTTATAATGGATGATACCCTAATTTGGTTTGAAAAGAAAATGAGTTTTGATAAAGAAACGAGAAATATATGAAATTAGGGTTTTGAATTATGATTATTTAATATAAAATAATCCGGAGGGTATGGGTACTTGAATTTTGGTATGGAACTATGTTTATATATGTAATAAGTATATATGGGGTTAAAATGGATAAATGATAAAGTATATAAGATACCGAGTTAATCGGATATTTAGAAGTTCGTGCGGACCGGAAGGGTAGGCACCTGTACACTGGGGTTTCTGGCAATAGCGGGGGTGTCGCCATCCCATCTGGGCAATGGCATCCCAACACTGGGCGATCCCGGAGTGAGTGTCTACTTATAGGAATGCGCGTCTTCATAATTATCAATAAAAAGAAGATGATATACCTATAGGGGTATTTTGGTCATTTTGACCTTAAAAGAAGTAAACCTTAATAATTAGATGTTATTAAGATAATATAAGAGATAAATAAACATAGGATATGTTTATAATGTTAAGGCTGTGTTTGGCGCACTAGCTGAAAAGCTAGCTGCTAGCTGATAAGCTAGCTGTTAGCTGATAAGCTAGCTGACAAGCTAGCTGCTAGCTGACAAGCTAGCTGCTAGCTGATATATTATAAGCTAGCTGATAAGCTAGCTGATAAAAAATAACGTTTGGTAAAAACTAGCTGATAAACTAGCTTAAAAATATAAAATGACATAAAAGTACATGTCATAAATGTAAATAAAGATATTTATTTATAAGTTAGGGAAGGGTAAAATTGGAAATATTATAAAAGCTAGTTGAAAAGCTAGTTGAAAAGCTACTCCAACTAGCTTTTCAAAAGCTAGCTTATAAGCTAGCTTATAAGCTAGCTTTTTGACGTTACCAAACGGGGCTTTTAAAAAAAGCTAGCTTATTAAAAAAGCCCCGTTTGGTAACGTCAAAAAGCTAGCTTATAAGCTAGCTGATAAGCTAGCTTATAAGCTAGCTTATGGCGCGCCAAACACAGCCTAAACCTTGCGTTAATGCCATACGATACGCGAATTAGGTTAACCGAAGGATTCTGTCGGAGGTTCTGTCCGAGTTTAACGAGTAAAGAGATAAGGTGAGTTCTGCGAGCCCACTTTTAAATGTTTTAAACGCTTTAATGTTTTCGGGCTGATATACATATAATGTTCAACTGTTTAATTGGAAAGTATTTAAAATGCTTTTATATGAGAGTTTGATTATCTTAAACTGATAAATTGATGAAATGATGAACTGTTGAAATGATACGTGTTATGTTATGAAGATGCCAATGAATGGTTATACGTGTTAGTAATACATATGAAATGGTTATGTTAGAATAATGCATATGAAATGCTTATTAGGGTTATGTGCTATATTTGCTTTGAAACTAGGTATCCAAATGATAAGGGTTTGTTAATAAACGCACAAGTGAGAATGTATGATTATATGAGAACAGGTGGTGCATTTGCTATATTATTATGTGGTGGATACGCCGCTGGTACATCCTGTATACAAGCATGGTAGTATAGTTACCCGGTATATTGAAAGTGTGGAGGATACGCCGCTGGTACATCCTGTATACATACACCTAGGTAAATTGGGGGATGTTCACTTGTTGCAGTATATGAGTACATTATCATGTTTATTAGCACACCTGAGTCATTTGAATATCTAACTAGGGGCGGGTAGTAGTACTGTGGTGGTTAAAGAGATGTTCGATAGAATGGAACATCTAAAGAGTTAAGGTTACGTGAACAGAGGTCGATACTGAGGTTGGGGGCTTCCAGACGAAGTCACCTGAGCGGTATTCGAAACTGGAAGGACGGAATGTAGAACGGTTGTCGTTGCTGAATGGTTGGGTGCTTCCAGATGAAGTCACCTGAGCAGTCTTCGAGACCGGGAAGGTATAGAAGAAACGAAATGGTTGTCGGTACTGAGGTTGGGGGCTTCCGATAAAGTCACCTGAGCAGTATTCGAGACCAGAAGGTATAGAGGTGTATGGAATTCAGGTCATAGGAGTTAAAGGTTATGGAGGTAGATGTTTTCTAGAAAAACGTGTATGGTTATGATGTTATGTTATGTATGACTTGTTATGTGTTATACTTGATAAATGTTGTAAAAAGGGATTTTGCAGGTTCAAAGGTTTTAACCTCACGATCGAGGTAATGTTTTTAAATGTAGAACTCACCAGCGTAAGCTGACCTTTTCCCAAAACCGTATGTATGTCAGGTTTAGGTGAGACGTCTGGAAGCAGGGGCGGAGCCCTCGTGTTAAGAGAATGATCGGGCAAGCTATAGAGGAAGCTGATGAGCGTGCTGGCTAGTTGTAGATAAATAAAGATGAGATATAGTTAGTCGCTATATAGATAGATTGTAAATTATCTCAGTTACTCTACGTACTTGGCTTTATTATAAATAAAAGTTTTAAATTTTCCGCTGCTTATCTCTGTTGTGCCACGTGTTCATGAGTAAATCCGATGAGTGACCCCTCCTGGTGCCAAGTCTGGGAATGGGCGCCACATGTTGACTGCACCTCCCCAGGCGTATTGGTTGGGGAACCCTCTCCTGTAAGCGATACGCATGCCATACCTGTTTCAGCATTCTTCTTCTTTTTCCAATTTCTAACTTTTTTGGCTCTCGTTTATCATGGGGATTTGAACCATAATCTGTAAAACTAACACAAAACCTACTTTAAGACACAGTTACTTACAAACATTTAAAAACCAACTGAAAATGACTCAAACTATACTAAAAATGGCACAAAAATGTAAAGAAAAACCAATGTGTTTTGCGCCACATAATGGTCCTACTCACACGTCTCAAATTCTAAATCCACACACCTTGTATGCCACGTATAGGGAAAAAGAAATCCATCAAAATTAGTGTACACCTTGAATTGCAAACATCCGGTTATCCGGGGGGGGGGGGGGCTCATCAATGTAGATGATGTTACTTACGACACGCTACGATCGCAGTCCGTGCCAGTAACCATAACCCTCTGTGTTATACATCCATCCCAGAGGAAACCCATCGTTCAAAGATCTATTTCGATAAAAGCTCTGACTCACCTCTATAATATTTTTTTTATGGAAGGTGAGGTTTGAAACCTTTATATATTAACAAATATCTACGAGATATCAAAATAAAGGACACGTCAAATTAGCCCACCAAACAATACGGAAGACTAAACTCCTATGCCTCCATGTGTTTGGTTTCTTGGCGAAATCTTGAAAATATCTACTGATAGCGAGAGCAGGAACGGACAATCCCCCTTTTTGGTTCAAAATCATCCTATCTTTTTATATGTGATCAAGAAACACAGACTGTTCTAGTTCTTCTTCTTCTTAACAGAAAGATAAGAAGATGGGCATTCTAAACGACGACGCAGTGGTGATTAAAGAAGCCGAAAGAGCAGGAGACAACACTCTCATCACTGTAAATTGCCCAGATAAAACAGGGCTTGGCTGTGATTTATGCAGAATTATTCTCCTCTTTGGTCTAAGTATCGCTAGAGGAGGTATTTCTCCTCTTTTCTTTTTGCTTAATTTTGTTCTTCTTGGTCTCCCAGGCAGCTGAGCTGCCCTGCGATTCTTTTTTTAGCTACCCCATCATGGAACCAACCAATCCATTTCTTTAATTTCTTGCTGTAAATTGCATACTTTGTGGGAAATTCCTTTTTTTTATTGTGGTTTAAAGCAGTAATTTAAGACCAGATGTCTTTCACAAATCCGACCTGAAAGTCAGGATTTTAATTCTGGATTAGTAAAAGGGTTATAATTTGTACTGTTTTGTTTTGCACAGATGTATCAACAGATGGGAATTGGTGTTACTTGGTTTTTTGGGTGGTTGGTAAGCCAACAACCAGGTGGTACTTATTGAGAGAAAGGCTGCTTGAAGTATGCCCACCCTGCACCCCGGCATTATCCGAAATTTACTACTTCCGGCCCGAGTTTCAACAGGCAAAACCACCTAAGGTCTTCCTTCTA
>JBCNJP010005803.1:0-58894 GCA_039602395.1 Deinandra increscens subsp. villosa
TAAGAAACATAAAACCCTAAAAATAAAAATGTAGTTTGTTCCTTTCTTTTCACTGACCCAGGTTCAAGCCTTGTTTGCTACAATTTATAATTTTTTGATTGTCTAATAGTGGATGACAGGATTTATAAACTGGATAGTAATTCTTCAGTAAATTGGAACAAGAACAAAACCGTATGAACTAACAAGAACAAAACCATATGAACTAACAAGAACAAAACCATATGAACTAGAATTCCTCAAAAAGAAGAGTTCATCTGGAATGAGAGCAGATGAACAAAAGCGGATGACATTTCTAGACAACTGTTTCACTGCCTTGGCGGACTGAGATGATTTATAATTAAACAGGATCAATTTTAGTTATTCATTAGAGAAGAAGACGAATAGAACCAGATGAACTAGAGTTCTTCAGGATCAAGACTAATTATTCTGTAATAGAATAGGATGAACTAGAGTTCTTCAGGATGAACCGGATAAACTAGAGTTCTTCAGGATGAACTATATATACTATAAATAACCAAAGTTGTTATTTCTGTTCGTAGTCTATAGGATATTCCCATGTATTTAAACCCATTATCTAGTGAATGAAAATCATTGTGGTTGAAGATAATTCCTTATAATACACTAATATTTAGTCACACAACCTAATATATGTAGAAGACAACCGGATGAACAAGAATTCTTCAGGAAGAAGAGTCAAAAGACACATCGGATGCATACAATTAATTACATATATAATCCAAAAGATGTGATATCAGTTAATTAATTACAAATATATATAATAAAAAAAACAACATGAACTTAAAACATGCTCCCACTAGAGAAATTATCTGAATTGTCATATCGGCCTGTTCTCCATGGGTAGCTACCTTCAGAGGGGGAGGAGGAGGAGGGGGAAGACACCTCCACATTTCCATCGAGGTATATGGATATGACCTTCTCGTCCATGACGTGCAGGGCCAAGGCCCTAACATCCCTCGGATCATCAGTGAATGGAACCAGTCCAAAATCCAGAGACAACCCTGGGATCCTCATGTAGGGGTCGAAATCGTTTAAGTCATAACCTAGGTCAGACACCATTTGACCTAGGTCATCGAATGAGAAGGAGTTAATGTCAACCTCGTCGAATTAGTGAACCCTCCCATCGATGTATTGTATCCGACCATTGAGGCTCGCAAAATACCCTATGTGATAGATCACCAAAGTAAACAGACTAAAATCTTCTTCCCCTGTTCAAGACAAATAACCAAATTTCAGAGACGCGAATTTCACATTAAAGCATTTGAATTTCAGTCATTTAGATGATTACTCACCGTATTCGGGGCTATCTTCCACATTCAGAGGACGCAAATGCCACATTTTCAGAGAGTGGCATGATAAACCAAAAAACAGAGAGCTGAGAGAGCTAACGGCGTATATGGTGATGATCGACAATTAATTAATTAATGATATGATTTATATCCGAAACTCGAGGTGGTAGATAAAGATTTGACCTCTAGTAATGATGTATATCCGCCGTCGCCACAGATAATTAACTAATTAAAATTGGCTACTATTTAGTCACGGTTAATATATGTGGCCATATGTAATAGATTTTTGTCACTCACAACCTACTATTTAGTCACACAACCTAATAACAGTGATCATATGTACTAGTTTTTGGCCACATAACTAAGTAAAAAGCGTGGCCATTGCTCACATTTAGCCACGAATAATATATAATTAATAGTTTTGTTTGTTTTAATTTACTAAGTAATAAAATCTACTCTTCCGTCACACAACATTATTTAAACGTGGCCATACATTCCTTTTTGGTCACACGAATTAAAAATCATAAAAATTATGTGGCCGTTTGGTGCATTTCGCCACTCTTTATTAAGCGTGACAAATAAGGGCCACATGTTTTTGTAAAACAGTGACTAAAGCGACTGCACCTGATTGTTGTTGTCACATAAACAAAAAATACGTGGCTAAAAGGGTCCAAAGACTATATATTTGGCCACGGGTACAAAATATGTGTGGCTAAAACTAGTATTTCTTACCTTTGGCCATGTTTTTTACAAAACAGTGGCTATACGTAAAAAAAAAACCGTGGCCAAAGGCACTTTTTGACGTACTGGATGCTTGGATCTACAAAGTCCTAGTCTTTTCTGTAGCTTCTTGACTACCACAGACCTGTGCTTTGGTCAGTCTTCCTTTTCTTCCGGTTTCTTTGACGATGGAAAAAAGGACAGACACATATATGGTCACCTGTTTCAAGCCCGTGAGCAAGAGCTTGAAAAATATGAAACCTGATGAGGAGTTGAGATGTGTGCGCAGTACAATGAATAAAAACGATATATAAATGCTAATTTCATTGCAAATTTGAAACGTTGACAATCAAAGAGATACTTGTCAACAGATGAGGATAATCTTCCCATCCTCTTTCATAGGATGCGACTTGCAACACCCTACAGAAAGCAAAATATCAGCCGATGTCATATTTAAACTAAAAATGAAAAGTTTAGAACACTACGATATTTTTCTTCGTTGTTCACATCTAACCTGAACTTAATCGTATATTATAAAAATTGAATACAGGACACAAAAGTATCTCTGTGTCCACTGAATTATATGGGCACACTCATAAATGCATACATATATATACACATGATATATACCTGAGAGACTTGCTACAAATAAAAAGCTAAGGAGCTATTGGATGTGTTTTCAAAATTGCATATTGCATATCCAAAACTCAAAGTCATCTAAACATCTCTCTTCTATGATCAACTTTTCTTAACATAACTCATGACATGATAATGCAAATTAGATTATTTGAAGCCATATTCTAAATGATCTCCTGAATGACATCGCGTGTATTAACAACACATAGAGAGCATTATATCAAATCCCATAATCCACTTCTTACATGACGATGATACTTTGATCTAAGTATGTAGTTAGGGATTTATATAATTATATATCCAAATCTGGGTATGTCTTAAAGTAATTTTATTAAAGAACTATTTGAGAAAATGAAAAAAGAACATTATATATAACTATATAAGGGTCTGTCAAATTAGATATGGGTTGACCACTATGCATTATGTCAAAGGTTTCCTATTCTATTTGGTTTATAATCATCAAAGAAATAGTTCAATGGTTATCTAGTGTAGATAATAGACTAATAGACTTACATGAAGTTTGGTTTAGAGATATTTTTGTGGCTTCAGCAAGATCTATTCCCCTTTTTAGGTAAACATTTCTGCGGCATTCACGGCAAGCCTTGTAGTGATAAACCCGGTGATGTCTGCCTTGCAATTGAAGGTTTTTTCCTGTTGAACAGATAAAATATTGCATGAGATGTTTGCTTTTTAGCATAGTTATTATGTCATATATCTTACTATGTTCTCTTTCTTTTTGTGCATTAAAATTTCGGCAAGTGTGTTTCTGTTTTGTAGGTTGTGTTTAGTTGCCATGGGTTAGTTCTGCTGAAAATAGGCAAGCATTTTCAATCTTGAACCTGCTGTTAGTGAACTCTTGTTGCAGTCCTATTTCCGCTCCTACAACCACACATATAGACAGAGTGGGAGAATCTATATTTATTCAATTAAAGAGAGTCCATGATGAACTTGAGATGCGAAGGTTGTGTTATAGTAGTGAACAATAAGATTTAACATTAGCAAAAGAAAACAGAAATAAATACTCCTTTTATTGGGCAAATTTCATGGATAAGCTAATTCAAAATACATGCAGAACCTTACATGGAAAGAAATCAGAAAAAACAGAAGATGAACACCAATTGGTTCCCTGATGACATGACATTTAAATGTATCCATTGGAAGATCAATAGATGCATTTTGTTTTGCATCCAAAGCTTCAGCAAGATCAGTATTATATTCAAAACATCCAGCATCATCATCCTGAATGACAATAGATACATTAGCTGATTGTATGCTTAATTAAGAAAATATAATAACGAAATTATAAGCAAATGAACATACTATATCCCATGCTGCTTCATCATATGGTTTTCCACAATCAATGGCTTCAAGTTTAGCGAATGTGGCCTTTTTCTCGATTATCTGTGCATGAATGAAAGCTTAGGTATTTATTTATAGTAAATAACAAACTTTTCATACATGTTTGTAACTAAAAAATAAAGAATATGTAAAATACTATGGCTGCAATAACTTAACTCGTATTTGCCCCGCCAAAATACAAATCAGCTTCTTTACCTCAGTTTTTAAGTGTGATCATCATTGCCTTTGCCAATCCACAAAAATGAAAAAATGAATAATACAAAATCGTTATGGCCCAGGCAAACAGAAAGCCACTATTATAAGCACCGTTGTAATTTGCCAGGACAATGCCATAATCAAGACCTACTGAAATACATCGAGAAACCATTAGGTTTGTGAGAAAGAGAGATGGCATACAGTCAACATTTTATCACATAGGCATGTGGATACATCTAATCCACTAATGTATTGATTGTAACAGAGCATTAGAAAGAGCATTCTCCACAATCGGTCTCAGATCCGGTTTTGATAGCCAAGATGAGAAAAAACGGAACGGGATAGGACCAAAATCCATCATAGAGGCTTTAAGAAGGATAGGGTTGTGATCCGACCAGAGCCTAGGTAACGCCGTCAATGAAGCATTCGACCATTTACCGAGAAACTCATCACACACAAAGAAACAGTCGATTTTGCTAAAATTCTTTCCCTGCCCATAAGAAAAAGTAAACCGAGCACCCCCATATTGTATTCCGAAATACCAGCTTGGGCAATGAAGTCATTAAACACCTTAACCCCGTGAGCATCAAACGTCGAAAAAAGACGGTCCTCAGGGTACCGGACTTCGTTAAAATCACACATCAAAACCCAAAGCCCAGAATGAGTCTCCATAACATTCAATATATCGTTCCACAAACGCTTCTTTTCCCTCAAAAGTTGAGGGGCATAAACATTTAGAATGTTTAGCATCAAGTTCTGCCCAAGAAACACACCTGAGATTAGGAGGAAATTCTGATTCTTCACCGAAGACTGCACCGAGAATAGGGAAGGATCCCAAAGGGAAATTAGACCACCCGACTGCCCCGAAGCCAGAACACAATCCCAGTCACATCGATCATTCCCCCACAGACCCCAAGCTGGAATCTTAGAAAAATCTGACACTTTGGATTCCTGGATGCATATGAAATTGGGGCGATGAGTCCGGCGAAGTTGATTAATCCAATCCACCTTCGTCCGCCCTAATCCACGGCTGTTAACACACAAAAAATCCATGGATTAAAAAACCCCCCACAACACCCCTGATAACCCCTTCCACCTCCTTTTTAAAACCCCCACAATCAACCCCGACGCATGTCCCCACCTTGACCGTAGTTGAAATATCCTCCTTCAAACCCTCCTGTATCGAATCCGGGACAAAGGATTGAGCTGACGAGGATCCTTGACAATTCGCCGAGTATCCTTGACGGGCTGAACCTCCACGAGAATTCCCAATCGATCCCCAAAAAATATTTTTGCCTCCCCCTTGTTGAACCCTCCCATGGTTTAGAATCTTCTTTCCTTTACTATGAGCCTTAACTGGTGTTGGCATTGAAATGGGTACTTCCACCTGGGAGCCACCCGAAGACACCGAATTATTCAAGTCCGGTAAACATGGGCCTGGGGTCAAATTAGGGGACCAGAGGACAGCCCAACCCGCCATCATACGGCCCAGCAACACCCTCCGGCCCAACTTCCTCCATAACCTTTTCTAAATCGACTCGATCCGGAATGTGGTCCTTCACGTCTTTCTGCGCGCCCTCAAGGGGCCCTACCTCCTACACATGCACCTCTTCAATAACCGAAAGCTTTTTATGGAAAGTAGTCCCATCATGATTGCCCAAACCTAGAAACTCTGCCCCAATGTTTCCCAAGACAACAGCGCTGCCGAGACCCTCGAAATTGTCATCATCCCCACCCATCCAATCTTCTCGGAAGTCACCATCATCCCAATCCTCGTCCTCACCGTCTGACTTCTGTTCTGGCGATTGACCTGGCATCTGAGCTTTTTCCTCCTCCTCAAAGTTTGGCGTCCATCCACTCGGGTCTTCTGTCACCATCACCGTATAGGTGGAGTCTCTCGAAGAAATGACCACTGTTTCATCAATCGTCTTCCAGGACTCCAAGAGAATGCATCCTGATCCCCCCGTACAGTCCTCCATCAACCACGACGCATAGGACGGCCAAATGATTATGCCGAAACCCCTCGCGATAGTATCATAGGTCAAGTCATCCCACAGATGAAGGGGCACCCCAAGAATTCGCAGTCCCACGATACGGAATCTAGGAAACGACTGGCCCTCCCAAATATCGAGAGAGACGAAATACTTTCGCCACCACTTCGCCATACCTTCCAGGAACTCCGTAGCCCCAGATTTTTCATTAAAAACAAGGAGGACATGCAGGCCACCCACATACACAACATCAAAGTCAGCCCCTTTCCCTTCGTTTCGAAGAAATTTAATACTACACAATAGACCCCTGTTAATGGCCTCTCCGATTAGAGCCCTGCCAAAGAATGGTGAAGGGTAATGCGAGCCTTCCTCCGGAATCGTAAAAGTTTTCCACTTCAACTGTGGTTCAGACCCACATGTCGAATCAGCCCCAGAGACCACATCACGGTAGGATTTTCCCGCCACCGGAGGAGGGCAACCTCCTACCACCATCGATTTTATGGGACTCGGGTTCAGGGTAGCACCACTATTCTTAATCCCTATCTTCTTCACCTCAGGTCTAGGAACCTGTGAAAGGTTAGCGACCAGCTTCTTGCCTCGAATCATGATTCCATTCAGCTTCTTCTCCATAGCTTTAACATCCTTCACATCCTTGAATCTTAGAAAACCAAAGCACTCATTATTGAATCTTCTTCTCCTAGAAATGTATACATCCTCCAGCTTGCCCAGATGACACACCACCTTCCAAAGTTCTCCATGAGAAACCGACTCCAGAAACCCGAAAATGAAGAAGGAGAACGTAAGTCTCATCCCGATTTTCCGGCGAGAAACTGAGGTCCAGCCCTCGCCGATGCCCAACGGTTCCACTCCTACCATTACTGAAAAGTGATAATACACAGAGAACCAAAGAGACAATCAGCGTTCTCAGCCAACGTTAGCAGCAACTTGTAAAGCCTCACTCAACCACTCAAAGGAGGATATAATCCATGGTGAGGATGGGCCAAAACCCTAGCAAAACCCACCGAGGAGATCACTAACCCGATGAGCAGCGATAAAGAGCAATACCGGTGAGCTAACAGCGTTGAAAAACGAAGATTGCCGGAAACCCTAGTCAGCCGAAACCCTAAGCCGCCAGAACCCTGGAGAGCATTTTTTATAGGGGCCATATTAGATTAGATTTCTTTTGGGTATGGATATTATCTTTTGTTAATTCTAATTTTATTTTACTATTTTCGTAAGATTGATACATTAGTTATATAGTTTTTTTCTTTTTGAAGAAGAATTTTTATTAAGAAAAATCTAAGTCAGTTAATAGTTAATGTGAGATATAATTTAGAAGTAGGAGACATTTGTCGTTCAAAGAAAAAAAAAACAGCAACAGCACACCATAATTATATCATGAAACATATAAAATTCATCCGGTCGCAATGTAGATTCTTGTTTTAGCGGGGCAAAAAAATAAGAGGTTCAAAACAAGTAGGAATAAAACAACCAAGTCAAATAAGGGGATGGGGTATGGTTATGGCAAGGCTTCACCAAGCCATGCTCACCAACCAATAAGATCGTGACACTTCAAATTTGGTAAAATGGGCAAGGCTTCAAGCCACACCACATGGTATGGTTGTGGTGTGGCTTGGGGAAGCCACCGAAATTTGGTATTTTTTTTTAATTTTAACAACTTTTAATAAACAAACAACTTTTATATAAAAAAAAAACAAATACTAGCATTACGAAATCATCAAACCGTCAAAGTGGGCAAGAACTTTTAGTTGGTCCCTAGTTCGCCCACTAGGTGCACCCATCAAACCGTCAAAGTGGGCAAGAACTTTACCCCAAAACGAATCGCGGGATTGTTGATCCGCTTTTTTCCCATCTTCGGTGCAATGAATATAATATTTTGTCAAATTAAGC
This sequence comes from Deinandra increscens subsp. villosa, assembly GCA_039602395.1. NCBI lineage: Eukaryota > Viridiplantae > Streptophyta > Magnoliopsida > Asterales > Asteraceae > Deinandra > Deinandra increscens. The sequence goes on from JBCNJP010005803.1 coordinate 8,120, forward strand.
TCTTTCTCCGACGTCCAAGTTTTACATTTCGCTCTCGTCGGAAATTTACTTTTATTCTTTGTAATCACTTGGACGTCTTCGTTCATCAACTCGATCTCCTCTTCTTCTTCTTCTCCGACTTCTTCTTCAACTTCTTCTTCAACTTCTTCTTCAACTTCTTCTTCGGATTCGGAATCGATTTGACGTCTTGGCTCTCAAAATTGTGTGTTTTGGTACATGACGTTAGAGGGGAATTGATGCATTTGGGAAGAATGTGGGGGATATAATTTTCCTTGAACCCCATAACATCCGGATAGGAGATCTATGTACGATTGTTGAGAAGGATGTGGTGTGAAAAAAGCCGGTTGTGATTGGGGTGGAGGATTTGCGTTGGAGGGTTGACCGGTATTTCGAACCTTTGGTTTGTATTTTTTGGTGGGAGCGGTGGATTTTTCGTGGTAGCGGATGATTTTTTCTTTGATCGATCCATAGTAATATGGATTAGAAAATATGTGAAAGAGGTAGAAGATAGGTGAAGAAGATGGGAGTAAAAATGTTATAAAATGGGGTAGAATTTATAGTTGTAAATTGGTAAAAAAGAAAAAAAAATAGCCGTTGGGCTCCAACGGTCAAATGCAACGTTTGAATTTTGGCCGGCTCTCGCTGGCTTGGAGGAACCGGAGAAGAACGAGATGGCGAGCCGTGGGAGGGGAACCGCCTCAGGCGGTATGGTTGGCCCAAGGAGCCGGTCGACTCCCCTTGGAACCGGGCCGCGGTAACCCCATGATACCGCCTCCCCTAAACTGCCTTATCTTCGTGGAATTTTTATAATTATATGATTATACTCAATTTTATTAGTTATATTAAATCTAACTAGGTTTGTAACTCGTGTGATACACATAGTTACATGGTTGGGACAACATGTAAGAAATTGAACAAATTTCTTTGTAACATGTGAATATATATCGCATTGAAGATTGGTTATGTTCAAGTTCAAGTCCAAAGTTTCTAATTTGTGCTAATAGCAACTTTGCTTCATTGGGTATTCGAATTCTATGAATCACCGTTGCGTGTGTTAGTTGAGTTGTTGTATAGTTAGTTGTCTTTGGAATATTGTCAAAGAGTTACACATTAACCGATGGTTATTATGGTGTATTTGAAAGTTTGGGCCAAATATGTCAACTCATTTAAAGTTAAAGGTTGAAGGACGAAAAATGCAAAAGATTATAATTGTTTTTTTTTTGAAACGGTGATTTCATTAAATAAGCCCCCCTCTAGCAAGAAACTAGAGGCAAGGCAAAACAACAACAGACTTACATGAATCGGGTGCACCAATCTTCACACCCTACCTTACAACACTTGCCCCTATTCCTAACCCGAAGAAAGCTAAGACTTTTAACATTGTTAATAATACAGTTACGATAAGGGCGCCTCCGGTTAAACGCAACCTCATTTCGGGCTTTCCAAAGCACCCAGCACGTAACGAGAAGAACGACATAGAGAGGCTTAGCTTTAACAGCCCCAATCCCCGGACCTTTAGCCACTAACACCAAATCTTTAGTGTCAAACGCGAATATGGGTAGGATATTACACCACAAAGCGATCAGAGCCCAAACCTGGGCAGCCCAGAAACAACCGGTGAGCAGATGGGTAACCGTCTCTTCCACTTCGTTGCATAGCGGGCATGACAACGATGGGGTCTGAACGTTTCTGAGCCGCAAAGCGTCGAACGTAGCCACTCTACCACGATTAGTACTCCACATGAAAATGTTAACCTTGGCGGGAACAAGATTGCACTAGTCTATAACAAACTCCTCCTTGAAACAACGCTTGTCCAATAAGATTTTGCGAAGAGAACTCGTGGTGAATCCCTTTGAAGGAATGGCAACCCAACTGCATTCATTACCAGTCCCTTGAAAAAGATTACCCCAATTAAGATTATAGTCAACAAATAAATTCTCCACTTTGTTGATGTTAAGCCACACACCCGAGAGGTTTTTTTTTTGCAAACCACGAGACCGGCCTCCCTTCTCCTTGTTAAGTAATGTCAACCATGACAACCAATTTATTAATTACATTAAATATCAAATATTGTATTTTATTCTTGTCAATTAATAGTTATTAAGTTACCACAAGGACTTGTCCTAGTGGTTACTGGCGATGAGGGGAGACTTGGGACTGAGAGGTCACAAGTTCGATCCCTGAGCTCCCAGGTTTTACCACCCGGCCGCTCGCGGAGGTGGATTTTTCCTGGAATGAGCTTAACTGGTGTGTAAATATTCCCTGGTTTCCGGGGCTTTAGTTGGCCGTTCAAAAAAAAAAATAGTTATTAAGTTTCCGTGTATATTTTTGTTTCCTTGTTTGTAATCTTGTATTTAAGTACATATCTCATATCAATTGAAAGCAAGCAATTTCAATTATCTTCATCTCTGTTGTCGATACATTCATACTCCTAACATGATGAAGCCCAGCAATGACCCTCCTCCACAGGTGCAACGGTTCATGATTAAACCTCAAGATCCATTTTGTGAGAAAGCACGAGTTGGTAACATCGAGGGGAACCAAACCATATAATACAATCTCGAGCTATAATTAGATCCATATAATACAATCTCGAGCTGTGATTTGGGGATTCCTTCATTTCTTATTCAATTTAAAATTTGTTGTAGCATTTTCTTTCTTTTGTAATCGTTGGTTGAGATTAGTAATACTCAATAATCATTTGGCTATGTTTTGTGTTAATTCTTTTGATATTGTTCTTTGAATTTACCAAGATTATTCCACTTAATTTTCATAATTGGTAAGAGACATTGTGTGGCTCGATCTTGAAGTATCTGGCTGAAATTGGCAAAAATTGAAGAAATGTTTCAATGAGAAATTTGACATTAACAAATTTAGTGGTGGAAATGATTTCAACCTATGGCGATTGAAGATGCAGGCACTTTTGGTACATCAAGGTGTTGTTGATGCTTTAAAGGGAGAAGCAAATCTTCCTGAAGAACTCTCGAAAAAGGAGAAGAAAGAGATCTTAGACAAGGCACACAGCACCTTGATCTTGAGTCTCGTGGATCCGGTTCTCATATAGGTGTCGAAGGAGACTACTGCAACAGGGGTATGGGCAAAATTAGAACAATTGTATATGACAAAGTCATTAGCCAATAGGCTGTACATGAAGAAGAAGATGTACACGTTCAAAATGAGCCTAGAAAGTTCCATGGAAAGTCATATTGTTGGATCGTGGTGATTACTCTCTAAATAACCTCACAAGACTACTTGTTTAATATTAAAAAGGCGGAATTTGATTAATCTTCTATGCTTTAAACAACTCTCACTGTTGCATGTAAATAACAAAGCAAGTAATGCAAACAAGGAATATCCAAGCACTACTATTGTATTAGCTTCAATGATATAAGTTTACAAAGCAAACAGTGGACACGAAATACAATAAACTAGATACAATATTTATAGTGCTGGGAGGAAATCAAGATCTACCCTTGATTTCCTTGAGGTCATCTTGACCGTTTAGTACAAAGTAATCACATAAGATCTGATATCTTCTAAGTTTGGTAGACAGCAGAAGGCTTTCTCCATGCTTTCTGAGACAAACGTGGGTATAGAAGCTGCTGGAATAGTGTTCTGACAACTTCGGGACTTGTGTACGATAAGTCAAATCATCTGAGATAACAATTCACTCGGAAGAGTGTTATTCCGAGTTAACTGTAGCATCCGAGATAACTTGGTTCTTCCGAAGTAACAAGATCTTCCGGGATAAGTGATCTTCCGGGATATCTTCCAACTTAACCTTTTAAGATAACTTCTTTCGGAAGTTCCTCCTGGTCTTTACTTCTCTCGGATCTTTACTTCTCTCGGAGAATTTCACACTTAGTGAAATTCAGGCTTGAACACAAATATTCCCAACAATCTCCCCCTAAGATGGTGCTACCAAAAAATTTGTACAACTTAGAACTTAGTGCTAAAACACTACTAGGATATACATATATTCATGTCTCACCTTCCTCTTCACCAAAACAGTAAAATTTCATTTGTTGACTTTCTTTATCATAAGAGCAGCAAGTTCTTTGAGTTCCTCTGTGGACCAATTACCTTCATTTAGATTCAGATGCTTGGTAAAGGTACCATCTACCTTGTAGGTGTAGAATCTGTCCTCATCATCATTTTGCTCAAATCTCATAATTGGACAATTAAAGGTAGCATTAGTGTGATTATTAACTACATATAGTCACACTTTACTTAGTTATTAGTGTCTAAAAATACAGTCACCGTGTACTTAATGAATTGTGTCGAAATCTCATAATCAGTCACATTATTTACAAAACAGTGTTACTAAAAGTGTCTTAGGGTCATGTGTCTATGTAACAATGTGACTACAACTGACACAACAGTGACACCTAAAATGCTCCATATGATTATAAAATGTTTGTTGGTGACAATAAAATATGTGTAATGTCACTAGAGGTGTCGAATTATAACTTTATAGATCTAAAATTGTGTGATAACTAACTACATGCAGTCACGGGGTAGATAACTATTTTGTCACTAACATACACAAAAAATCACATTCATTGAATAAACGTGTGACTACAAGTGTCTTATGGACATGCTTTTGTGTAACATATGTGACTAAATGTAAATCTAAACAAAAAAATTCAATGATAACGTGACTAAAGGATAAAAACAGTGACACTTCTAAACATACATGTTAATATAAAACGTTTTTGGTCACATTTCAAATTTGTGTTATGTCACTAGAGGTGTTGAATTTTCACTTTATATAACTAAAAATGTGTGATAACTAACTACATGTAGTCACGGGTTAGATAACTATTTTATCACTAACATAAATAGAAAATCACATTCATTGAATAAACATGTGACTACAAGTGACTTATGGACATGCTTTTGTGTAACATATGTGACTAAATGTACGGTGACACACAAAAGTTCAATGACAACGTGACTAAAGGATAAAAACAGTGACACTTCTAAAAATACATGTTTATATAACACATTTTTTGTCACATCTAAATTTCGTGTTATATCAGTAAAACCAATATAATCGTCACTCTGAAATTTAAAGTTGGGTGTTTATGTGTGACCACACACCAACCAATAGTCACGCATTTCCAATTTTGTTGTTTATAAACATATCAAAATAGTCACACTTTTAATTTTCTTCATGTCTACATAAATTTGTATCATCATATTTTCACACTAAAAAATCAATTTGTGTCTCTAAACATAAACAATAGTCACACTGGAAAAATTATAATGTGTCCAATTACCTAGAAAATGTGACATACAAATCAAAAGTGATGTGATCATTTGGTGACATGTTGTCACTAATATTATAAAGATATGTCACTACAAACGCTTTATATTGACATTGTTTGATAAAACTGGAAATAAATCATTACTCTATGGTGACACCTCTAGTCTACGGTGACGTATTTTTTAGTGCTACGGTCACGCATTTTCAATGTCACCATATGTAGCCTATATCTAGAGGTGCACAAATCGGTTTTTTTTAAGAACCGGTTCCGGTTCCAAACCGGTTCCGGTTTCATTGGATCATACAAAAACCGGTTCCGGCTAGAACCGGTTCCGGTTCGGTTCGGGGGCGAAAAACCCGGATCCGATAGGACCGGTTCCGGTTCGGATCCAAACCGGTTCCAAAGAACCGATAAAAAACCGGTTCCAGAGAACCGGTCACTGAAAAATGGGACTGTGATTATTTATATTTTTTTTAGTTTTTTAACACTTTTTTACAAAAACAACACATAGAAAACATACTTCAAACTTCACTAAAACTACCATAATGTTTGTCCATTACACGGTTACATAAACTTACGAGTTCAGAGTTCGGATCGAAATAAAAACACACCATAACAATTACCTAGTATTTATACTACATTGTAGGTTGCATGGGGAAAAAAACAAAAAAAAAAACGGTCAAAATTGGAGCAAAAACGGCTAGAAATCCGTTACCCAACGGCTAGTAAAAGTGCAGACCGATTCCTCGTTTTCGGTTCCAGAACCGGTTCTTAAACCGGTTCCTGGAAAACCGGTTCGGTTCCGGTTCTCTGACCCGCAAAGCATAACCGGTTTGGAACCGGCGGTTTTTATTGGAACCGAACCGGTTCCGTCAGAACCGGTCCCAAAGCGGTTCGGTTCGGCGGTTCCGGTTCCGGAACCGGTTCGGATGTGCACCTCTACTATAATTGTTGTTCCTTCGGTGACGCTTTTCGAGAAAAAAAATCGTCACTAAGTACCTAGGGTGACGACTTTTGTGTATCACCGTATCCAATTTTTGTACTAGTGCCTTTACGGGGTCGTAACTAGTTTTACGGGGCTGTAAAACTTTTACGGGGTCATAAATACTAATTTCTAGGAATTCAAAGATTCCTGACTGATGTGATCATATTACAGGGTTATAAACCTATTTACAGGGTTGTAAAAGTTCAAAATGACTGATTTATTGTGCAGATTGAGTTTCAACCGTTCTTTCCGTTTCAATATGTTTATATATAAGAACGCATCTACAATTCATTTTGAGTTAGAATCAGTGTACGTGTTAAATTAGAATCATTATTGAGTTTTCAACTGTTGTTGTCCTTTCACAATTTATTCATAGTTATTGTATCGTTTTGTTGGTTTATATTGTAATTCCTACATTATATCCCAAGGTGTTCGTACCTACCGGACAGTGCACAACAAAGACCCGCATTATCCTGTTATTTGTACCGTTGCACGAATTGAAACAATGTGTGTCCAAGTCGTTGGCTAACGTCTGCAAGCCCCTGTTAAGATTCTGACTATCATCGGGCTTAAAGTAGAACCAAAAATTGGTCCGAGTATCATACCCGAGATCCTACAAGATTAACGACATATAAGAAAAGCTAAACGTATTCACGTGTAGGTAGTCAATGCAATTACACACACCGCCCACGTAACTCTTCCCGGGTGCATCTGTGAATTCACCTCCATGATGAATCCTAAAGGTGAAATAATCTGGGTTGCCTGCGTATACAACATCAACTAGTAACCCGTCCTTGTGATCATTAAACGAACGAATCGAATACAAACGTGAGTTAGTGGAAGCCATTATGGTTTTTGGAGTGGGAAATTTAAGATTTATAGTGCAAAATTGTGGGGAGTTGGAATGAAATGTTCAAGTCTATATATAGTGGGTTCATATGGGGTGTAAATATAATTACAGGGTAGTATAATGTGGTAGGTACAACGTTTAAAAATATAAAAAAAAAATTGCGGCCCTATAAGTATAGTTATGGCCCCGTAATGGGGTGTAGATTTAGAAATATCCAAAATGTGACTGGTTAACCGTCAGAATTTTTGTATTTTAGCTATACGACCCCGTAAAAAGATGTTAAATTAGAATCATGGGGTTTGAGTATAATCTCACAAAGATAATATCTCCACCCATCCCATCCGACCAGTCGAAGTATCCATCAATCACTTGTGCGCAGTGGTAAATTAATCATCATATCCCTTCTATTTAATATCTTTTTTTAGTAGCTGCAAGTAGCGATATTAAAAAATGAAGTTCAAAAAAGGAGATGAAGCTTCCTTCTTCAAGATCTTACTCAGTGACTCAGAATACCTGGTGAGTCCAGCTTTTCACTTTCATATCTTTTTGTTTTCTTTTTCTCTCCATATTTTGGCTAATTACTTTTATTTTGCAGCCATTGCCGTCTGCTTTCGCCAAGAAGTATTTGGAAAAAGGCAACAACAAGAAACAAAACATTATTCTTCAAACCAAATCTTGTGTCAAATGGAGGGTCAAATACACGAGGATCGAAGACAGGTATTACTTTATGGGCGGATGGCTCAGGTTCATGAAGGAAAACCATCTTGAAGTTGGCGACTTTCTGGTCTTTTGGCCTCTGTCTCGTGACCCAAATCCAGTCTTCCGAGTCTTAATCTATTCACCCAACGGATGTTTCAAATGCGCGACTAGCGATTCGGGTAATACATCTGATATTAGTGCTGCAAGTAAAGGCAAGAAATCCTCGTCGGTTGAAAGTATGAGTGATGATGATGATGAAGAATCGTCGGAAGATGATACAGCTGCAGGTACTGGCAAGAAATCCTCTTCGGTTCAAAGTATGAGTTTTGATGAATCGTCGGAACACGTGAAGAGGTCGTTAACGAGGGTTTTTAGGAAATCATATACACATCGTATGGTACGTATTTCTTAAAGGGGGTTATGGGTTTGAATTATACAAATGTACAGTTTGTACTGATTTTCTTCTTCTATAAAATTATTGTTTTTTTAAAACCAGATTGGGTTACAAATGAAAACTAATGAAACCGGGTCGGTCAATAAAAGTCAAAGTCAGTTTCTTATAGGATAAGGGTGTTAATCGTGTTGGGTTTACGGGTTATATTTTGTAATCCAAACACGACCAATGTCTCGGAAAAATTTAAAATGTTTTATGGAATGTGTTTCTATTATTCCAGCTGTTGACGAATGGTTTCGTGAATGCCACCGGAATCAATGGTTATCATAGGTTGAAGCTCAAGAACGACAAGGGAAAGATCTGGAAAGCTAAGCTGTTGATGCATATATGGGGAAACAATACTAGGGTCCCATTCATAAGTCGAGGATGGTTTAAGTTTCTGAAAGATAATAAGGTGAAAATAGGAGAGACGTGTAAGTTTGATCATGTGAAAGGCAATATGCTTCATGTTCGTGTGCTCAAGAACAAGAAAGATGTTTGAAAATGATTCAACTAATGTTGTGCTCTTTTGAGAATGATTGTATTTTGAACGGTGTGTATGTGAAGTATGAAGTAATGTAATGGATTGGAGACGAATCATTTTGAACAATATTGTATATGAATGAACCTCGCTTGTTGGATGCAAGGAAGTTTTGGTTTTAAGCTTTATCCTATCTATCAAAAGACTTGTCATCTTTTTCTTTTTCATCACGATGAAAAACAGCTGGTTATTCTGTGATAATATATAATTATGAGTTGGGTTTTTGGGCGGTGGGATTCCTCTGGAATGAATGAGGGTGTTGAGTCACCACACTTTCAGATTACTGGGTGGAAGGGATCCTAGGTGACCGGGGATTTGCTGTTCAAAAAGAAAATATATAATTGTGCAAGAACTCTTTTTTTTTTAGAACTAGTCTTCTTTTCTTTCTTTTTAATTCTTTTTAGGAAAATTGGACATATATAATTCTACCTATTCACGATTGGTGAATAATAATCCAAGTAATTTTTTGGCCAAAAATAGTCTTTCCTTTACACCCTGTTATTTCTAATAATCTTTCCGGTTAAAAAACTAACACCGTTAGCGTAAAGGACTAATAATGTTATTATTGAAACTTGATTTATTTAAATAAACTTGAAGGGTATATAATGTAATTTTCTAAAGTTGATTTAATTAAAAAAAGTCCCCACCCCCTTCTTCTTCCCTAACCTCACCGTTTGTAACATTTGTAAAATATCCGATTGAGAAATCCGACCCGTTTTGAATTTACGCGATTTACCGATTTGTAAATTACTGAAAACCGGAAGAATTTTAGGGTGTTTACACCCCAATTAATGGATCTAAATGATTTATAGCCAATTTTCGAAAGCGAGTACTTAATTTCAATCAATTGGAATCAAATTGGATGTCTCGTACTGAAAGTAAAGCAATTTCGGGTTTTTACGCAATTTCGGTACACGATCCGTCGTTTACCGGGAATCTCATAATTGGTCACCGTATATCAAATTAAACATTTTTATGTGTCTAATAATCAATTATAATGTCACGAGTCATTACACACTTGATCGAGTCGCGAATTGTTGGTGAATTGCCCAAAATCGATACGTACGCCAAAACCGACCAAAATTGCATGTTTTAACCTAAATTGTGCATACGAATGAGTTACGTGACATACTTGTTATCATTTTGAGTGGATTTAATGTTGTGTGAATGATGGGACCCTTAATGGTGTGATTTGGGAAGAAACGGGACTCGAAAACATCGAAAAACGAAGAACCGAGCACGCGAATCAGGAAATCGATAATCATGAACCAGACTGCCACTTTAGGGCGGTACGCCCAGAAATGACATATTCAGGGCGGTACGCCCACGGACCTTTTTGGCAGAAACCCTAAATTTCGGGTATTTAAGCATCATTAACCTCTTTAGCCCCCATTTTCCTCCCCCAAATCACTCCCAAACGGCCCTAAACGGCTGGAAACCCTAGAGATCATCTTCCTTGAAGGTTTGAGGTCCAAGATCAAGACTTTATTGCTTAGGATCAAGCTAGAATCATCCCTTTCGGTATGTAAACTTCAAACTATGTTGTTGGAACTTGAATCTTCTCTTCTACCCTCATCAAGATCTGAACTTTATATGACTTTTGGCATGAATTCATGTTGTATTTGATAGATCTAGGGTTTATATGAGTAAAGCTTCCACCTTTTTGCATGATTTTGCCATTTCACTTGAATCCATGATGAAATCTCTATAGATCTAGGGTTTTTATGCATTTGATGTATGGATCTTCATGAAAGTCGTGATTTTGACTATGGATTTGAGATATGAACATGATGAATCATTGATATGTCATAGATCTAGGGTTTTCCTTGATCAAGATTGGATTTTTATGTGCCAACATGACTAGATCTATGAAATGCATGTCATCTAGGGCTAGATCTAGGGATTTACTCATCAAGATTCAACCTTTATGTTTCAAATGGACTTGATTTGCTTCATGAATGTTGTTTAGGACTAGATCCATGTATTATGATCATCAAGTTTGGATTTTTCCTTGATAAAATGGCTAGATCTTAACATATGTGTCATCTAGGGTAGAAATGTGTGTCATAAAGCTTCAAAATGTCATTTTTGCCTCATAACTTGTTTAGATCTATAGTTTTCTTGTAGGATCTGTATATAAAGCTATCAATCATGAGTCTTTATGTGTTTAAATGATAGACCTACCATGCATGCTCAAATAGGGTTTGTTTTATGAATCAAAAGCCGATCAATGGGCTAGTTTTGGCTAGATTCATGCTAAACTAGGCTAGGTTCATCCTAGATTCAAATAGATCTATAAAATCTATAATAGCTTATGTTAGATCTGATCCTATATGATAATCATGTATATTACCTTGGATTATTATCATGGAAATTGAATTTGTTGACTATGATGACCTATGTTTGACTATGTATGACTATGTGGACCTATGTTCAAATTATGTTTACCATATAGACTTATGTTTACCATGTTGACTTATGTTTACCATGTTGACTTATGTTTGACCATGTTTGACTTTCATATAAATAGTCAAAATAGGGTTCTTTAACCTTACCTTTAGTTTAGGAAGTGGACCCATAACGTACGTATGACCTTACCTAATCACCAACGAGTCGTCGAGTCGGTCGTGTCGTGAAGTTAATCTATTTAACTATTTAAATTATTTATTGATTTATTCTTTTATCTCGCTAGTCGTCAAGATTATCATCGAGTCTATCCTTCCTCATTTCGTGGTGTCTTTTCTCTCAAATTGTGTCTCCATATCAGGTGAGTATTCATAGCCCCTCTTTCATTTCAATGTTTTGGGGTGCAACATGTATCAGTATTCAAAAACCCTAAACTCTTTATTATGCAAAATCTATGCGATTCTATGTGTTCCATGTGTGATATTCTATTGTGTGATACTTGTTGGATTCTATGTGTGGATATTCGCTAGTCACTAATCACTAATCGCTAATCGCTTGTGTACCATTAACCATCGAGCCGTGGCAACAATGATAGATCTATTGGCTGACAACCCACCTGGCCTGCCTTGGCTTGGGCGCCGGGTGATTGCTCCCTTATTGTCTAGGGTTGGTGCACATCACTTATATGACTCGTTGATCATGATTGGATATTATCGCTTGAATCATTGAATCGCAATGTTTAATCTATGTAGTATGTTAAACCTATGTTTACTCACCAACTATTCGTAGTTGACCTTTATTTTATACATGTTGCAGGACTTGCTGTTAGATGATGACTTCTTGCTGTTGACACTATAGGATCGCATGTGGACTTAGTGTGACCTAATTAATAAGATTTATTTGATTCATTGTTGTTTATTTTTATCATGTATTGTAATGAATATTTATGTATAATGAAATGGGTTGATTAAGAATATCGCAACATTTAAATAGTGTTGTGTGCATCTGGACAATCATCGCGCCCCGACATCTTCCGCCGTCGGTTGGGGTGTGACAGATTGGTATCAGAGCCACGGCTATAGGGATCTAGGTTATTAGAACCGGCTTGACCTAGACTTATGCCTTAGGTGTCCTGCATGAGTGCCTCATGCATAGCATGCCTATATGATTTATATGTCCTCTATATGCTTCTTAATCATGCCTGTTTAACTGCTGCCTTTATCAATTAGCACGCACTTATACACGAATCACTTGAGGCTTCCTAGCCTCTTTCCTTAGAAATGGTGCCTTACGTGCCATTTAGGATGTTGATTTTCGGTTTTATAATCTCGTCAGACACGGGGCCTTAGTGATTGACATGTAGTAACTGTAAGGGTGGAAGCACCGGTAGTTGGGGTCTCTAAACTGGAAAAGCGTTGCGTACAAAAATTGAATTGACGGATCCGGACGCTTACCTGGGACGCCCCGATGAGCATTGGCGGAACCACAGGGGGGTCAGGAGGGTCCGTTGACCCTCCGGCCGCCCACATTCCTTACTGACCGGAGTAACCGGCACCTGCAACTAAGTAGTTTTTGTAGTACTTTGACCCTCAAATGATCACAATCATCGAGTAGTTAGTTGAAAGAAAAAAGAAAGAATGTAACATGGTTGAATGTTTTCTCCGGCGAAGAGCTACGAGCTAGGGTTTTTGCTGCTTATCGCGTGCTTGCAGAGCAAAAAGAAAGACGAAGAAGAAAATATAAATAGAATATTATTATATTTTTGATAAATCCTTTTAAAGTTTTAAAAAACCAATTTCTGACATACCTATTCTTTGGGTTGTCAAACTTATCTTTTCACTGACATTGGTAGTCGTAAAAGTTTTTTTTATTTATCTCTTTAAATAATTCAAAATAAATAATATTTGGACTTTGATTTACCTTATCGGAAATAATTTTAATTTTATTTCTATTTCTTTCTCCTCAAATAATATTTAGATAACTTTACATTATTTTATTTATTTCTCGTTTCCATATATAAAACACTTAGGGCAAGGGGTATACCCCGTTAAAGTGGCGCTAAACATCACTTTATGGCGTTAAACGGCGCCAATACCGCCCCCCAGGGGCGCCATGAAGCGGCGCCAACTTTCTCCGTCATATCTTCGGCGCCTTCTTTTTTGGCGTGAAAGAGGAGAGAGATTGGGTTTAACCAATCAGATAATTAGTATACTTGTTTTTAATTATTTTTTTGTTTAAAATTAATAAAAAAATACTTCAACACCACATAACACAACCACACCATGTATACCCCTTCTAAGTTATAACTTGTGTTGTACAGTCAGCGCCTATGTGGCATGTCTTTAACACCACATAACACAAGGGTATACCACATGCCCTTACCAGTTAGAAAAAGAACGTTTGAAATACATGTTCTCTATAATAAAGTTAATTACGAGTTTAAGATTTAATATTCTATAATTAATGCATTAGAGATATAGATATTTTCGTTCATCATTAGTTTAAAAATACTAGAAACAAACTTAATTTATAATGGTGTCAAGCTATACAAGATCAAATATTATAATTACACCGAGATGGTAGTTCTAAGCTTGTTGTACATCTTTCGTTAAAGACGACCATGTAGAAGCTTGACCCCCTAAATAAAAAGTCTTGGTTCCGCCACTGCCGATGAGAGTGCTGAAACCTATTAGGCCAAAACATGTCAAACACTAGGATCTTACTCTGATTTGTCACGGTTGTAGTTTCCCACTCGGGAAGTGAGGGCCATTCCGTATATTTTTCAAAATATCATTCGATTTCGTGTTTTACGCGGTGTATGTAAAATTTTCAATAACCTATGATAATCTGAGTTACACCATCTCACTATCACACACTTAACCTTTTATGACCTAAATGGATTTCAATCTAATTTCTCGTTTTATATATCGATGGTTTTATGGTTTTCTCTTATGATTCTCGGTATTCTATGATTTATCAAAACCAGTTATCTCATGATTTCAAATCGGTCACTCACCCTGATGTACCCATTGCCTCCTGATTGATTCCTCCTCTTTTCTTTGCTTGAATCGTTGTATTCTTCGCCTCAACCGTCTAGTGGCTCGAGTGGTTGTACGTTAAGTGACTGTTGTCCTCCCTGATTTAACCTAACAAGCTCTCTATGCCAATGCTACTGCCTCAGAACCCGCCTATCCTTTCAAACGCCATAAGGCGTGCGATTCTTCTAAGTGCAAGGACTCTGGGAACCCTACATATCTAACGCAAGGAAACTCGGGTGTTGGGTCCTCTTCTACCAGAGTCAGCAAGAAGAAGTGGAAGGCTAACCTATACCAGGACAACAACTCATGATGTTCCATTTGATGTTGCTATTCCCCCATTCCTCTCGTTGTTCAAAGTATCCCCTTTGCGCCGAAAGCTAAAAAGCCCTACTTGGGACTAAACCCTTTATGCAATCGGTGCAACCATCATTACCCTACCCACCTTCCATGTTGGTAATGCACAAAATTGTGACCTTCTCGGTCATCATAAGGGCATCTGCCACTGACCCATCTATCTCAGGAGCACTAGTCACCAGCCAACACAAGATCAGTCTCAAATGTTTCAACCTATGATGCCCTTGCCTACTCAAGCCTTTGTTGTTATTGCTTTGGTGCCCCTGATCGTACTCCTCTGGCGCATCCACTGTTAGTTACCTTAAACGTTGCCATCAACGACAATGCTATCCGTGGACCTCATGCTGGATCTTCCCGCTCGGATGTTGTTTGATGAGTCTTATGTTGTTGCCTTGTAATCATTTGAAGTCGTTGACTACCTATGTAGTGACTTCCTTTATTCTGGTATTGTTTGAAACTTTATTATTCTATTCCCTTACGCATTTATGTACTTGATTATGTGTTGTCTCGTTTGAGTTTCATAATCTTTTACCCCTTATATGATCATTATCGTTATGTGTAAGTTGAGTAAATTCTCGTTGATGGGTTCGCGAGTTTACAGGTTGCGTGGTTACGGGATTACACGTATACATGCAGACAAGCGGGCACATAAGCGGGTTGTGAACCTACGCGCACATGAATCTCCTGTGTCGTTAAAAGTTTCAAATTAACCATTTTGAAATACATTCGTTTGATATATCTCGTGTATCTTAGGTATGTGTGTCGGGGAGTCTACCCGTTTGGAAATTTATGAGTTTACAAGTCCACATGTTTACGGGATTGCATGTGTATGAGTTTATGATTTTACGACCTTTCGAGTAGACAACCTTATACACGTATTGTTATCCAACCTATTCGTTCTAAGTTTGGTCTTAATGACCATTGAGTTATGTCTGCCTTGCGACCTAACTCGTTGATGTCCGTTCTTCAGCATTGTTCACCGTTAGCATTTTCAGATCCTTTTCCTCTTATCTCAGCGTACCTTCTTGGTTATATTTCAGTTACCGTTATGCTTCATGGAGATCATTCGTATCTCGTCGGACACTCAGAACCCGACAATCCTTGACGATAAACCAGTCTGTGGGCTCATGTCCACAATTACTTGCGTACGGAGCGCATGCATTTAGGACCCAAGATTGTGAGAGCTCATCATAATGAAGTGGGAATCGGAGACATCCGAATATACGTCGGGTCTTCCTCCCGTTCACCAAATCGACTTTCACATTGCCTTTATGCTCGTAAGACTCCAGTTGCCAGTCACCTTATCGTCTCTAACCCTCGGGGAACCATTCGCCTCTGCACGATCGTTCTTCCTTATGGGTTTAGCCTTTCCATTGTGTTAACCCTCCTCATTTTGTGCCCTTCATGCGCCTCAGCTTTTGTTTGTACCTGATTCGTGATAGTGTCTGGTCCTGAACTCCATGTTTCGACCGTCACTTCGCGTCCCCTTTCCAAATTCGTGATCGCCCTCATAGGGGATATATGAATTTGCTCATTTCTCATCTTTGATGTTTATCGTGGAAAGCTCGCTTGTATTCAGACCAGAAACTCCGGGGTGTTCCGGTTAGTTAGGGTCAGGATTTCGGCTATTGATTTACTTAATAGCCGATTTATGGAATCGATCCGTGCCGTTTCTGCCCTAGAGTTGTCTAGCGTTGCTTTACCAATGACTCATGAGTCTAATTTTAGACTCTAGACCCATCGTTTCTCGGATTCGATCCTTCGATTCGACTCTCGTTTGTTGCATGACCTTGATGATTGTGTCGGTTGTGATTCATTCTTTCTTCACGCTATCATTATGTGATCGGTTTCTGGATTCTTTAATCTATTTCATCGGGTGTATCACTTAATTCTAAATCCTTGGCCTCATCTGAAGGGTACTATGGGTGGATGTGATCGGTAATCACTATTAATCAAGTTATTCTCATTTTAAGGTATATTTATGTTATCAGGTTTCTCGCATTTCGAGTTATGATATTCGATTTATGTTATCAGGTTTCTCGCATTTCGAGTTATGATATTCGATTTATGTTATCAGGTTTCTCGCATTTCGAGTTATGATATTCGATTTATGTTACCAGGATTCTCGCATTTTAAGTTATGTTTTCGGTACATGTTATTGAGTTCATGTATTTCGAGTCATGATAGACGATTTATGTTATCGGACCCATGTACTTCGAGTCATGCTATATGATTCGTGTTATCGGACTCATGTCCTTCGAGCCATGCTGTTCGATTAGTGTTATCGAGCTCATGTATTTCGAGTCATGCTATTCGATTCATGTTATCGGGCTCATGTATCTCGTGTCATATTATCCGGTCTATAACATCGGGTACATGAATTTCGAGTTATGATGTTCGGTCCATGTTATCAATGCATGTATTTCGAAGCATGTTGTTCGGTTCCAGCTATCGGTACATGTATTTCGAGACATGCCGTTCGGTTCACGTTATCAATACATGCACTTCGGGACATGTTGTCCGGTTCATGTTATCAAATTCATGCACCTCAGATCATGTAATTCAATTCGTGTCACCGAATTCATACACCACGAACCATGCGGTTTATTCCAAGTCAGCGGAGGCATGTGATTCTGAAACGTACCGTTCGGATTACGCTAGTCATAACACCCGGACGAGTACTAATCGGGTCATGGCATCCAATGCGTGGTTTTCCGCTCAATTCGTGGGACTCGATTTCTTTTGGTATCATTGGTTTCAAGCCTTTTTGGTGCTCGTCACTTGAATTTTTTTTTCGGTTGCATCGTAAATTCGAGTGCCAATCATTACTCTACTCTTGCTAAATCAGGGACTCATACGCGCTGCTACCTACGATCGTGTGTGATGCTAGCTTAGCATATGATCGGTATCGGTTGTGGGGTATAGGTCTTGGGTTTTAGCGAGGGCTGATTCAGATTCTATCCAGATATCGTGTCTCGTAAGGTAAACCGGATGTGGGTCGCTACCCATCTAGTTCACCAGAACTTGACGCCGTGTTTGGATAAGATGTCTGAAGCTCCACATCTTTGTTTATCGATTTTGGTGTTGGCTTATTCTATGTGATCTATGTGAATCTATGTGAATCTACGTGAATCTATATGTTTGAGTTGGGTTACTTTGAAGAAATCCATGTTGCATCCATCACTCACCTGAGTCTCCTAAACCCCCGCGGTCTCGTTCCTAAAGTAGGGGAGACTATGATCCGCTATTTTTGGTTAGTCTCTCGGCTGAGTCTGGACTAATCGTTGTATATTTTTGAGATCTATCTCAGTTTCTGTTGTTTGTCCTATGTTGTTGTATCATTGGGAGTCGGGTTAAAGGTATTAAAGATGTGGTGGGTTAGCTGCAGTACACCCTATATATAGGCATCGGTAATTCCTTTAGGGTGCATTGGGAGTCGGGCCGAGAATTGTGTGTGTGTAGGTTATGTCTCTTTTCATCGGTTATCTCGCAATCTATTCTCCTCAGTCATCATTCTAAACCTAACCCTTGCGGTTGGGTGGAGATTTTGGTGCCGATATAATTGATTCAGTAATCGAGAATATATTTCTATCCTCGGTGAAATCCCTTACGTCGACTCTATGATTGGTTTCAAATATCAAAATGTGTTGTTTTAGTAAAACTCTCTTAACTACTATTTTCCCTTATATTTATAAGTCTCTTCTAATTTCGGGACGAAATTCCCTAAAGTAGGGGAGACTGTAACATTTGTAAAATATCCGATTGAGAAATCCGACCCGTTTTGAATTTACGCGATTTACCGATTTGTAAATTACTGAAAACCGGAAGAATTTTAGGGTGTTTACACCCCAATTAATGGATCTAAATGATTTATAGCCAATTTTTGAAAGCGAGTACTTAATTTCAATCAATTGGAATCAAATTGGATGTCTCGTACTGAAAGTAAAGCAATTTCGGGTTTTTACGCAATTTCGGTACACGATCCGTCGTTTACCGGGAATCTCATAATTGGTCACCGTATATCAAATTAAACATTTTTATGTGTCTAATAATCAATTATAATGTCACGAGTCATTACACACTTGATCGAGTCGCGAATTGTTGGTGAATTGCCCAAAATCGATACGTACGCCAAAACCGACCAAAATTGCATGTTTTAACCTAAATTGTGCATACGAATGAGTTACGTGACATATTTGTTATCATTTTGAGTGGATTTAATGTTGTGTGAATGATGGGACCCTTAATGGTGTGATTTGGGAAGAAACGGGACTCGAAAACATCGAAAAACGAAGAACCGAGCACGCGAATCAAGAAATCGATAATCATGAACCAGACTGCCACTTTAGGGCGGTACGCCCAGAAATGACATATTCAGGGCGGTACGCCCACGGACCTTTTTGGCAGAAACCCTAAATTTCGGGTATTTAAGCATCATTAACCTCTTTAGCCCCCATTTTCCTCCCCCAAATCACTCCCAAACGGCCCTAAACGGCTGGAAACCCTAGAGATCATCTTCCTTGAAGGTTTGAGGTCCAAGATCAAGACTTTATTGCTTAGGATCAAGCTAGAATCATCCCTTTCGGTATGTAAACTTCAAACTATGTTGTTGGAACTTGAATCTTCTCTTCTACCCTCATCAAGATCTGAACTTTATATGACTTTTGGCATGAATTCATGTTGTATTTGATAGATCTAGGGTTTATATGAGTAAAGCTTCCACCTTTTTGCATGATTTTGCCATTTCACTTGAATCCATGATGAAATCTCTATAGATCTAGGGTTTTTATGCATTTGATGTATGGATCTTCATGAAAGTCGTGATTTTGACTATGGATTTGAGATATGAACATGATGAATCATTGATATGTTATAGATCTAGGGTTTTCCTTGATCAAGATTGGATTTTTATGTGCCAACATGACTAGATCTATGAAATGCATGTCATCTAGGGCTAGATCTAGGGATTTACTCATCAAGATTCAACCTTTATGTTTCAAATGGACTTGATTTGCTTCATGAATGTTGTTTAGGACTAGATCCATGTATTATGATCAAGTTTGGATTTTTCCTTGATAAAATGGCTAGATCTTAACATATGTGTCATCTAGGGTAGAAATGTGTGTCATAAAGCTTCAAAATGTCATTTTTGCCTCATAACTTGTTTAGATCTATAGTTTTCTTGTAGGATCTGTATATAAAGCTATCAATCATGAGTCTTTATGTGTTTAAATGATAGACCTACCATGCATGCTCAAATAGGGTTTGTTTTATGAATCAAAAGCCGATCAATGGGCTAGTTTTGGCTAGATTCATGCTAAACTAGGCTAGGTTCATGCTAGATTCAAATAGATCTATAAAATCTATAATAGCTTATGTTAGATCTGATCCTATATGATAATCATGTATATTACCTTGGATTATTATCATGGAAATTGAATTTGTTGACTATGATGACCTATGTTTGACTATGTATGACTATGTGGACCTATGTTCAAATTATGTTTACCATATAGACTTATGTTTACCATGTTGACTTATGTTTACCATGTTGACTTATGTTTGACCATGTTTGACTTTCATATAAATAGTCAAAATAGGGTTCTTTAACCTTACCTTTAGTTTAGGAAGTGGACCCATAACGTACGTATCACCTTACCTAATCACCAACGAGTCGTCGAGTCGGTCGTGTCGTGAAGTTAATCTATTTAACTATTTAAATTATTTATTGATTTATTCTTTTATCTCGCTAGTCGTCAAGATTATCATCGAGTCTATCCTTCCTCATTTCGTGGTGTCTTTTCTCTCAAATTGTGTCTCCATATCAGGTGAGTATTCATAGCTCCTCTTTCATTTCAATGTTTTGGGGTGCAACATGTATCAGTATTCAAAAACCCTAAACTCTTTATTATGCAAAATCTATGCGATTCTATGTGTTCCATGTGTGATATTCTATTGTGTGATACTTGTTGGATTCTATGTGTGGATATTCGCTAGTCACTAATCACTAATCGCTAATCGCTTGTGTACCATTAACCATCGAGCCGTGGCAACAATGATAGATCTATTGGCTGACAACCCACCTGGCCTGCCTTGGCTTGGGCCCCGGGTGATTGCTCCCTTATTGTCTAGGGTTGGTGCACATCACTTATATGACTCGTTGATCATGATTGGATATTATCGCTTGACTCATTGAATCGCAATGTTTAATCTATGTAGTATGTTAAACCTATGTTTACTCACCAACTATTCGTAGTTGACCTTTATTTTATACATGTTGCAGGACTTGCTGTTAGATGATGACTTCTTGCTGTTGACACTATAGGATCGCATGTGGACTTAGTGTGACCTAATTAATAAGATTTATTTGATTCATTGTTGTTTATTTTTATCATGTATTGTAATGAATATTTATGTATAATGAAATGGGTTGATTAAGAATATCGCAACATTTAAATAGTGTTGTGTGCATCTGGACAATCATCGCGCCCCGACATCTTCCGCCGTCGGTTGGGGTGTGACACCGTTCGACGGCGACCGATCCCTCTGACGAACCTATTTTATTCAAAAACGGTCCCAAAACACACCTCTACAACTCACCTAGTCTCAAGCACATTATCATCATCACCATACGTTACTGTTCTGGCGGGGAATAGTGGCTAGAGAGCACCGTCGGAGTGGCGGACGTGGTTGTGAGCCACCTCTACCCGCATCGTCGCCGGCTCGTCAGAACGGGAAGGATACGCGGCTGCTGCTGCTGTCGCTTGCTTCGTCGAACCGAGGGAGAAAAGGAGAGCGACTGGAGGTAGCCGCCGTTAGCTAGGGTGGAATCCCTAGCCGCCATAGGTGGCTGCCGTCGCTAGTGAGTTCAAAACAGGAAGAAACCGTGATGGGGGTTCCTAATCGGAGAGAGGGAAAATCGATCTGAGCTTATGGGTCGTCGCTGGTGATTGATCGGAAGAACCCACCTAGGGTTCCGTTCGAAGGTCACTGCCGTGTGTCGGTGAATTGAAGGATTGGTGGTCGTGACTAGAGGAAGATAGATTTTCATGTTTGTTTGAGCAATGGTGGTGGTGGTGGTGGCTGCCGGAGGATTGGTGGTGGTGGCTGCCGTCGCCCGCTGGAGGAAGAAGACGAGGGGGGATGTTTTTGGGTTTTCTTTCTATATTAAATCAAGTTTAATGAAATTACAATATTTACCCTTTAAGTTTTATTAAATAAAAAAGTTTAGATAATAACATTATTAGTTCTCCACATTAACGGTGTTAGTTTTTTAACAGAAATGATTATTACAAATTAGGATAGAACCCGTATGTTATACGGGTTGAATCAATAAAAATATAAATTAATAATTCATAGAAAGTTAGTATAAAGTTTTATTAAAGCTATAATGAACACATTTTGATTGTTAGGTAGAAAATCTAAATTATAATCATAATATTAAAATGTTATTTCAATTAAAAATGTTATCTTGGTATACGTTAGAAAACTGGAAAAAAAAAATTAGTCGTGATGTTTAAAATTTCCATATTGGATAAACATGAATTATTTAATACGGTAGAAAAACTATTTAATAATGGATATTATGAACATTGTATTTGTCGTTTATGAATTTCTCTATAAATAGTATCATCAATAATGTTGATTGAATTTGTAAAATAATATTAGGTATTTTTTAATTAAAATATTAAATATAATTTACTCAATTATATTTAAAACACACTAAATAAATGTTAAGTTTGTTAAATATTTATAAAAATGAAAATAATAATCATTTTAAATAAAAATACGATGCAAGTTATGATTGTCATAATTTCATATATAAATAAATAACAATATATCATGATTATAAAATAGGATATAATTTTCAATCAAATATAATTTATTAGGAAGTAGATTTGGGAAAGAAAACTTTTGTGAGAATGACTCGATTATATTTAAAACACACTAAATAAATGTTAAGTTTGTTAAATGTTAAATATTTATAAAAATGAAAATAATAATCATTTTAAAATTATTTTAAATAAAAATACGATGAAAGTTAATATATGATTGTCATAATTTTATATATAAATAAATAAAAATATATCATGATAATAAAATAGGATATAATTTTCAATCAAATATAATTTATTAGGAAGTAGATTTGGGAGAGAAAACTTTTGTGAGAATGATCATGAATATAAAATAGGATATAATTTTCAATCAAATATAATTTATTAGGAAGTAGATTTGGGAGGGAAAATTTTTGTGAGAATGATTCTAGTGTTGACATGTGTCAACAATTGTAATTGTTTATTAGAGTAGGAAGATAATAGGGTATAAAGGAAAGATTATTTTTGGTCAAAAGAATAGTTGGGATTATTCACTACTACAAAAATGGCCTTTCTTGACGCTTTTTGCGCGTCAAGAAAGGGCCCAGATGACGCGCAAAAAAGCGTCAAGGAAGGTGGGGTCAAGAATCCTCTTGACGCGCAAAATGCGCGTCATCTGCTTCTTGACGCGCGAACAATGACGCGCATTTTATGACGCGCAAAGCGTGTCATAAAAAGCGTGTCAAGGAAGCCCCCGTCATAAATCTGTTTATGACACGCATTTTTGCGCGTCATGAATTAAAAAAAAAATTAAAAAAAAATATTTTTGTAGATTCACTAATTTCCACATTATTGACAATTAACCTTCTAATCAAAATAAAATACACTTATAGCAAAATAATACATTTCATATATAGAGCAATCATTACAAAGTTAACATTAGTTTACATTGCACTACTACATGTAACCTTAGCTTCTTTCATCTCAATACTTGCATTATCAAGCCCATCTACAAAAAGAAAAAAGGATGATTAAAAGCAGGAAAGGAAAAACAACAGCAGCTGTTAGGAAAAACTTGCAGCAGCTGTTAGGAAAAACTTGTAGCAGCAGGAAGGGAAAAACTTGCAACCCATTCCAATATTCACCAGAATATCTATCAGAAACAGGAAAAGGAAAAAGAGGAAGAAACAAGGATTTTGAAAAAATTACTTCTAGTGTAATAGTGTGATCAGAAACATCAACAGGCTTCGCCCAAAAGATGGTAGCAATGTCCAGGCAATCCCTTCTAGCAGCAGGACTTGCAGCAACTTTGATCAACATTAGCTCGCGTTCTGAAAATGGCATGTAGGTGATATCTTTGACCTAGAAATATAGGAGTATTTCGTTTCATTAGATCAAAAGTTTTCCATATAACGCCAGAAGCAAATCAGAGAAGATTATAATGTGCTTTGTAGAATAAATTATACCTCATGAACATCAACCAATTTGTAGAATTGCTGAACCAACTTGCCAATGGATTCATTTGTGCCAAGAATCACAGTTGTATGCGAGATAAACCTTCAGTTTCGGCAGGACCTACAGCCAGACTCTGTAACCAACCAGTTGTAAACACAATTCTTAAAACCAGTGATCAAATGGGGTCTGGACCAGATTCTATATCTGCATCATAAGCTAAAAAACCTGAATGTTATAACCCCTTCATTCATACAAAAATATATGTAGTTAGATAACAACAATTGCAAGGGAACTCTGCAACGGTTTAGCAACCTACCCCTGATATTGTACTCGGATTCTCATTAACCATTTGAGTAGGACGAGGAACTGCAACGGTTTAGCAACCTACCCCTTAATTAGGTTTAGTACCTGTTATAGGTTATAAAATTGAATAAATGATAGTCACATATGTTCATATAATATAAAAGTGTGTAGCCAAAAGATGAGCTTGATAATTTATCAAGCTTTTTTAACTGATTCGGCCATAACAGAAATATCAATAAAATATAGTTTTATGAATCCACTTCGGGCTTTTATTTCTAACGGGTCAACCACGAAAACAGTGAATTAGCTTTATAAGTAATCAGGGTAAAATGAGTCAACGGGTCAAGAGTCAGCAAAGTGTTTTTTTTAATAATTAGAACCATGTAAATCATTTTCTTTAAGATATTTGATTATTACTGAAATACGTGTTACAACACTTAACAGTGCACAATGTGGCTCTTGAGACTGTTTAATTTGATTTATCTGGTCTTTTATTTAAAGATAATTTGCATAAAATTAAACACCAACCTGGTTGCATGCCATGCCTACGATATCCTTGGCATAAGCGTTGAACATGGCCAAGGACTTTAAACTTGTTGCTTGGATTGCAGTACCCTGTGACAGTCGAATAAAACAGATTTATATGAATGAATGTAGTACAAATTTATATATAAAAAAGGGTCAGCTTACATCCATATCCACAAAAACTGAGCAGATTTCCATCTCGGCGCAGATTAGTAGAGCACTTTCTGAGTAGTCAAGCTTCAAAAGGAATACCATACTGAGTTCTGTCTATTATAGTCCCAGAACCATGATCTGATCTAACAAATCACAAAAACTAATAGTTTAAAAAATGTGTGACACCAAGAAGCATATGTTGTGAATAAAGTATGTAACATAAACGAGAGTCCTAGTTACCAAACAGGTACAGCTAGAATCCATAACAGATACATAATTTGGAAGTGTGAAAAAAGATAATCAAGGAAGTCAATAAGAATATAATTTTTACAATACATGTTAGAATCCATAACAATAAGAAAATAAATCACATATACATATTATAATTTGTAAAACACACCATGCATAACTTGGTTAATCTCCATAATTTGTAAAACACACCGTAATAACAGTCATAAGGTACTTACCTTGCGCTGAGGTCTTTACCTGCAAAAAAATAGACATTGTTAATCTCCATATGATCACAGGCCTATGAGACCAAATATACAATTTAGTATAGTGGAACTGCATAAAAGTGAACAAGAAGATTTAGTGAAAGAAGCATTTGATTCGCTTGAAATCATTGAGGCAGCAACATGTTCTACAAATCAAGAACAGATGGTGCAACCTGGCACAAGTTTGGCAACCAAAAAAACTATTGAAGTACTGATTTAGGTCAAAATGAAAATCAAAACATGAAAGATGATTCATAATATTTAAGTTGACTACAAAAAGTTGTGGGGCATAAAAAAAAGCAACGTCGTTCAACTCAGATCCAGTCCACTTGTATAAAATAACTTTTGGGCATGAAGCAACTAAGAGTAACATATTTCAATAAATATAACAAAATTCACAAAAAAGTAAATCTCATAGAGCAAAACATATTCATATAAACTCATATAATGCTTTAAAACTAAACCATATCCTATCACTTTGAATTAACAACAAATTATATCTCATAGAGCAAAACATAATCAATTAAACTCATACAAACGCTTTAAAACTAAAACCATATCCTATCACTTTGAATAAGTAGTAAAGCCTATTAACAATTGATCATAAACTATTAAAACATAAGGAAAAACATATCTCAATAAACCATGAACAAAAGCTGTCATAATAACAAGAGATTTACTAAAAGAGCATGTTTTTTATTTTCAAATTCCAGATTTACAGTAGAAGAAATCTAAGAGATCAAACATACTAAAAAAACTGTCAACAAACTCAGTTACAAGTCCATATAGCAGAAATAAAGAGATGTTCTAACAATAACAACTCAGAGACAAGAAACAGAACTTACAAATATGAAGAAACAAATAAATTAAGCTACTAAGACCCTGTAAAACAAACACAACTAGGAATAAATCTCAATAAGAGGGTACACAAAAACGAACAGACTCCAATTGAAACTTGTCAAAATGTTGTACGCATACTGACGCAATTGAGAACATTCAAACCTTCTTGAATCACAAACTAGGTCAGAAAATTTGCATAAATTAAGTAGATACATACCTATTCTGATGTTCGTAGGTGGATAAGAACACTAAAACACAAAGAATCTGCACGCATTTAAGTACATAACAAGGATTAGAAGACCTAATTATAATTGAAGAGAGACGGTATGTCAAGAACACTTGAACCCATAAAATCCGTACCTAAAAATACGAAACAATCAGATAGAAATCTTACCAGGGTTGTGAAAAGAGTGAGGAATCGATGCCAGAGCACCCCTTCTTGTACCATTTGTTTACTGTCTCCTAGTCACGAAGAATTGGAGATGAAGCAGAAGCGGAGACGAGCATCTATGGAGAGGGAGACTAGGGCTTCAGAGGAGATAGAGCAAAGGGAGACTAGGGCTTCGTAGAAGATGGAGCAGAGGAGATGGAATGGAGGTGTGTTTTGGGGGAAAAGAAGATGAAAAAACCCTAAGTGTAGAAAGAGGCGGGCTATATCCAAAACTTTTCATTTTGGCGGGAAAATTAAAAAACGACGGAATAATTTTTAGGCTTGACGCGCGCATAGATTCTGTCCTCCGTGTTTTCATATTTTTTTTCAAATGACACAATTTTTATGACGCGCAAAAATGCGCGTCATCTAACCATAGAATATTGTTAAATTCTATTAAATACGACAGTTTTTTTATGACGCTTGTTTTTGCGCGTCATAAATTTCTGAGTGTCATTGTTCGCGCGTCAAGGAAGGGGTTATTTCTAGTAGTGATTATCCATCAAATAGTGATAGGTAGGATTATATATGTCAAATTTTCCTTCTTTTTATATGTAAATGGTTTATGGGTGTTAGAAAAAAATTCCATTTGGTTTATAGGTAGTTTGTTATTGCTCGAACAGAACTTTGGTACTCTAGTAATCTGCCAAGAGTTTGCTAATATGGAAAACAACTTGGTCAGCACAGTTTGTTTTTGTGGAAAATGAAATGGCTTAGTTCGATTTTGTGGGTTGCAAATTCGGTGTATCTTCGATGGAGTTTTCTTTCTGGTTGGAAAGCCTGTGATCGTTGTTGAAGGTGTTGAACTCCTAGAGTTAATTTGCTAGTTTGAACTAGAGGTGTACGTTCTTCGAATTGGCGGGTTATTCAAATAATTGATCGAATTCGGATTATTCGAATTATTAGAAATAGTTATTAAAACATGTGTTCTTTTTTGTCAAATCTTTAAATTAAATACATGCACTTTAAAATCTAAGTTGGCTAAGCCGTTGTTACGAAGGTTGTAATCGAAGGTTGTAATCGAAGGTTGTAGGCTTAATGACAATTTAGGTAGAAATGTCACTATTATGAAAAAATTAGCATAATAGTCATATAACCAAACAATATTGAATAGCCGTTTATTTTTCTATTTTTATCAAAAGTTTTATATAATCACATGTTGACACTTGTACAATATCTTTAGCTAAGAGATATTTTTATATTCAATATCGCTTATAATATTTATTATTATATATAATGCATATTGGTCACGTGGGTATTTTCATCATGAAAATTTCTGAATTTTTAAGACGCGTACAATAAAACAAGCAGGGTGTACAAGTCTTAGAGCCAACAGCCTTTTAAACCCCTTTAAGCGTGTACAGTCTTTACTAAATCTCGAAACTTAAAATTGGCCGCCGCTAATTGTCTCAGCCAGTTAGCGAGCATGCTCTCTCCCTCGAAACTTAGAATTGGCTGGCCAAAAATTTGAATCATCAAATCTAAAAAGGGGGAATCAATTATCACATTCTTTTTTTGGAACGGCATCGATCAGGCGACCTTGGTCTCACATGTAAACCTACCCTTGCGGGGCTATGTCCAAGGTCGATTACTCGGACCTCCGTGAGAACCAAGATACACCCCCTCTTGAAGCCTTCTCCTGATAGAAATCATCTCCTGAGACCACATGGGGTAAAACTGCTTCCCCTTATATTAAAACCTGGGTCACATAGTTATCAATTATCACATTCTGTCTCTCAAAATTCTTAGCTTTGAAGCACGAGGCGTCTTCTTCAAATCACTTTGAATCAAAAACCCCAACATCAATCCTAGCAGGATATGAACCCAAATCAGTGTTCATCTACTAACTCACAGCAGGTATAGAAAATCCCAGCAGGTATAGAAACCACCGTTGTTCGATTTGAAAAGCTATGTAGTTTTTTCTTGATTCGTCGTTAAATGAAGCCAACTGCTATCTCCCTAATTTCTGCTATACGACTCCAGACTCCACACTCCGGTTGTCACACCCTCAAAAATCTATAGGGTAGAGTTCAATGGAAAACCCCTCATTTTTAGAAATTCTAGAAAACTACTTTCTAACTATTGATTTAAAATTGATGGTTGAGATTAAAGGAG
Source organism: Deinandra increscens subsp. villosa (assembly GCA_039602395.1). Taxonomy (NCBI): domain Eukaryota; kingdom Viridiplantae; phylum Streptophyta; class Magnoliopsida; order Asterales; family Asteraceae; genus Deinandra; species Deinandra increscens. The sequence goes on from JBCNJP010005803.1 coordinate 36,825, forward strand.
GGCAAAATTGTAAAACGTAGTAGTCTAATGAAGGACATAATAGACAAATTATATTTTTATTAATAAATATTTTAATCAATTTTCTCTCTCTAATCTCTATCTCTCGCTTTTTCTTTAATTTCAAATTTCCAGACCAAATTTTAGAGAAAAAAACTAAATCTACAAAAGAAAAAAAAATCATTGATCACCAGAGTAACGATTATTACATAGTTATAACAATAACTTCATGTAATTAAACATTGCTACAGTATTACATCAGTATAACAATAATTTTACGTATGTGTAACCAAATTAAACATTATACAAACTAACAAAAACCCATTACATTTCTGTAATCAATTCATAATTTCATAATGATACAGTATTACATCAGTGTACCAATGAAATTTACTCAGAAGCTATAGTCTAAGAACGGTACAGTATTACGTTAGTGTAACAGTGAAATTTACTCAGAATTTATAACATGACAACGATACAGTATTACATCAGTGTAACAAATTAAATTTTCTCAAAAACTATAGCCTGAGAAAAATAAAGTATTACATCAATGTAACAATGCAATTTACTCAAAAACTATAACCTAACAACGATACGGTATTACATCAGTGTAACATCTTTTTATGGTTCCTTCATATATTTATAATCAGCCCATTTCCTCAAATCCTCTAACCTCATAAAAGATACAATGTTACATCAGTGTCACGTATATTAAATTTATACTAGACAACATAAAATCAGTTTAAGATAACGAAAAATTATAATGTATAAGAACAATACGTGAAAGTTCAAACCGATATAAAGATATAGACGATTTGATATGGATCGGATCATGGTTATCTTCATTCGCATTCATGTGGATCGAATCATGATTATCTTCATTCACATTCAATACGTGAAAGTTCATACACTACTACAAAAAACCCCTTTAATGACGCGCAATGCGCGTCATAAATGACATAAGATGACGCGCAAAAGCCTGTCATTGTATCCAGGGTCATAAATTTTTACGACGCGCAATTGCGTGTCATTAATTTACGACACTCATTCATGACGGGCATTCACGACACTCTTTTATGACAACCATTTGCGCGTCATCATATAAGTGTCATAGATTTCTATTGTTGACATTCTTATTATGTCCTCAGTTTATGACACGCATGCTGCGCGTCATGATTTTATTTTTTTTTTAAAAAAAAATTGTATATAATTTCTGTTTTTTCCATTAAACCTGCTAATATTACAAAATACAAGCGCATTCACCAAAATATTGCATTTCATATAATTGACGTTTAAACAATGCGTTTCATTCGCATACAATCCACTACAAAAGCTAATTACTAGTAATTAAGAGTAGGCCACTAAGTTTTACAAACATATGACACTAGCTACTACCGGAAAATGAAGTTTGACACATAAGTTGTCCATTCCTCACGAATTTCATCAAAATCAGCATCAGTATATTCATTTGTATCTCCCCCAATCTGAGAAAAAAACAACATAACAAAAAAGTTAAAAATTGAAACATGAGGTCAAATATAGCATTTAATTAAATTTAAGAACATGGAATGATTAAATGGCATGGCATATTATGTTAGAGCACCAAAACATAATAAATTCATACTTAATTCATCACATATTTTTGCTAGTGTTATGGATGCCAATTGTTGAAATGTGTCTACATATCCCCTTAACTTTAATAAACTTACTAGTGAACTTTAATAAACTTACTAGTGAAACAAATGCAAAAAACAAAGTAAAGTACCATTCATAGCAAACCTTTCCTCTATAAAAAGGCCCCTTTTTTTAACTAATAGTATCAGCAAATGCAGCAATTATAAAGCTACAAAATTAAACATGAATGTCTAGTTTCCATTGATCTACTGACTTCAGCAAATATGAAGCTGCCAACATGATTTTCAACAAACTATTTCTAATTCAAAGATTGATTTATACCAACAAAAGCAATGAAATTTAACCACAAAGTAGATCAGATCAGGTCAGATACTAATCATATATATAGTGATGATCTAATTCGAGCGAGTGTTTTCGATATAAAATGACAGTAACATCTACTACATAAATGACCATATTGACAAGAGAACATGGATTGCAACCATTGTTTTCATTCCCTCCTTCCATAACTACAGAATCTGCTCTTTTCTTGGGCTGGGCATGACCACTTACACTGCCTAGTACATGGCCATTGCAGCTCTCATTCTATATTGGACAAAACAGCTAGAGGGGTAGTTTGGGGAGGAACAGTAGTATGGTTTTCAGATCCACAACAGGTATGCAAACACATGCATTTCATCCAAGTGTTGATTTTTCCATGTCAAAAGGAGCAACAAGAAAGCACAAGGGTTTGGTTCTTAATTACGTGAGCAAAAGAAGGGTACCGAACAGACCTAATCCTATTCATAACAGGTATGCAAACACATGCATTTCAAGATGAAAACTACAAGTATATCTGCTGAATTTTACCAGAAATTAACACTTACATTGTCATTTTCAAGCACTTCAACTCCTTGTTGAACTATCTCTTTCATAAATTTTAACACGTAATAACCACATTCCGTGCTTCCGGGTTGAATTGGACAATACACATTTACATAAACTTTGAATGTTTAGAAAGTTTCTAACAACTTTTATTTATTTATATTTAACCGGAAATGTGCATTTGAGTAGCTACTGAAGTAACCAGAAATATATACCTTTGAATTCACCCACTTCAGCTTAATCATCTTCTTCGATCCACTTTGAACGTTGTACAAGCCAATTGCCCTATAGAAAAAATTGTGGAATCAAGAAAATAACATATAATATAATGATTTGATAATTTGTATTAATTATTAAAACAAACTCCATGATCTCCTTTTGACCCGTTCTTTATTTGCTCATACAAGTACCTGTTAACATACAGAAACTAAATTAATCCTTACAAGTACATGTTAACATACAAAGTCAATTAAATGAAATTTAACTACATACATTTGTATTAATGGATTCGCCAGTAATGAGTTGATATCCTTTTGTCCTCAACTCCTTTTCGTTTTCCTTATCAGCTTCTCTTTGTCTTTTTTTTTCTTTTTTACTTTCTTTTCCCATCTCCGTTTCTTTTTCATTATCCTTCTTTGCATTCTTGTCCTCATGCTTCCTCTCCTCATCCTTCTTCTCCTCATCCTTCTTTGCCGGTAATGAGTTGATATCTTTCTTTGCATTCTTTGTTATTTTTTTCTGCAAGAAAAAAATCAGTTGAATCTGTTACTTTTTTACAAACTACCATGAGGGACAGTCATGCCACAAACAGAACTATGATCAGCTTTTATGGGTATCTACAAGGGTTTGATGGTTTCATGAGTTTATATAGCATAGTTCACATCAGTTTTAAGCCTCATTTTCACAGTAGCTAAATAAAGATTCATCCAAAAATGGGAAAACCAAAAAAATCAAACACACCTGCTTTCAACCCAATTGAAACTGAAGAAGCAAAAAATAAAGGCTACAATTTAGTGAATATAGATCAATATTTTGATAAACAATATGCTATGAATCTAAGAAATTATAGATTGTGTCTTAAAGCAATACAAAAAACAAACAACATCATAAACTCATAAAGCAATACAAAAAACAAAAACTCACCTGCACACCAGAAGAAGAGACCTCGGGCCTGCAAATAAACCAAATATAAATTGTCATCAGAACATAAACAAACAGTCAAAGTTAGACCAGATTTAGTAGTTGTTCTAAGCACAAACTATGAATCATGAAACAGATTCAGATCTTAAACTGAATCATACTCGGCCGAATCCAAATCATAAAGTAGGTAAACAAGCAAACTGATTAGGGCTTTTCTTAACTAACAGCAAGCAAAAACGAAACCAGAGGATCACTAGGTAACAAATAGCATTGTCTCACAAATGATTACAAAATTGAATTAGAGCTTGCTACAATATACTTCCAAATCACTCCAAAGAATAAAACATCAATTGTAAACCAAGTTTTGAGCAAGTACAAAACTGAATTAGGTGTCAACAAATATGCACAGCTCAAGAGCAGCAATACAGGACAGGATCTACGGATATCAAATTCGAACAATAATCAAGTTTCTATACATCTGCCAAAGTTGTACTAAAATCGAACTTGTTAATTGATTTCAAATTCAACTCAAAGTTGTACCAAAATCGAATTATGTTGCACTAATAGAGTCAAAATCCACAACCGAATCTACTGATATCAAATTCGAACAATAAAATCAAGTTTCTATACATCTGCCATTCATGAAACTTCACGAACATGAACGCAGAATTTGCGATTTCACAAAAAATCTGAACCAATTTTGAAATTGAGAGACGAGATGGAGGAGACTGACCTTTCACACAATCGAACGGCGGAGTGGAGCTGGAGATCGAGAATCTCGGTTGAGGGTTGCGCCGGTAAGGGTAGAGCGATTAGGGCAAAATCTCTGGTGAGGTTTAACGCCGGTTAGGGCAAAATCGCGGCGAGGACCCAAAATCTAGGGCAAAATCAAACTCTTTGGGCCGGTGAGGGTAGCACCGGTGAGAGTAGAGCAGACGAGAGCGCCGGTGAGGGTAGCGCCGGTGAGAGAAGCGTCGATGAGTGATGGAGCGATTGTTTATTTTGTTGAGACGAGGCGACGGTCTGATTGATGGAGCGATTAGGTCAAAAACGATAAGCGGGAAATGTATACAGGGGGGAAAAATAAAAAAAATAATTAATGACGTGGGAAAAAAAATAAAAAGCGACGAAATTTTAATGACGCGCTTTTTAAAATATGTCGTCCGTGTTTCTATTCTTATTTTTATGACATTATATTTATGACGGTCAAGAATATACGTCATAAACTTTTAATAATTTAGAAATTATGACAGTATTTTAATGACGCTCAGATTTGCGCGTCGTTAAAAAGGTGCGTGTCATAAATCGCGCGTCATTAAAGGGCCTTTTTGTAGTAGTGATACTTTCGGGGTCTTGATTTTTTCTTTCTTGAACTTGATCTTGCATGACAATGGAGATAGTGATTGTGAAAGAACGTGACGAGGTTGAAGGATTATTGAGATGAACAGACGTGAAAAGAAAGAAAAAAAAGATCGTGGGATTAGGGTTTTACAGGATTCACGAATTTTCATACGTGATGAAGATGAACGTGATGTAGATGAACGATCCTGGTGATGAATTGACGTGAAAAGAAAAGTAACGTGGGATTAGGGTTTAGATTAGTCCTGGACATGATAGTGTAATTCCTACAAATCTTCCAATTAGTTAATTGGAATTAAATTTGAAAATACTTTATTAAAATAGAATGGTTAAAAATACCTTAATACCCTTTTATTAAAAGAAAAAGAAAAATTAAATGAAATAATGTGATTGGTTGAAAGGGGTTTTCCAAGTTTTCCAATAATTAAATGGTATATATATATATATATATATATATATATATATATATATATAGGAGTTGTCTGTGAAAACTAATTTAATATATGTATATAATTATTTATATTTTATAATATACAAAACAGAAATACAAAGTATATTATATATATATATATATATATATATATATATATATAGGGTTAGGTTCAAATGAGAACTTTTTGTTTTGAGAACTTTTGAGAACTAAATCTCAACAACAAATTTCAATGGGGGCCACTACAATTCATGGGAGGGGGGATACATGTAAATAAACTTGTGGCTCAAATTAGTTCTTTTTAGTTCTCAAATCAAATTAGTTCTCAAATGATCCTCTCCCTATATATATATATATATATATATATATATATTTCACGCCTAGAAATTTGGCATTATGTAAATTCATCTAATCATCATCGTTTTCCAATTGAATTAATGATATTATGTTCGGTAATTATTTTGTTGTCTATATGTATAATAATTTTCTAAATCTTGTATTTTTTTGTGATGCTTAAGTTGAATTCTTTAATGATAAGTTATTTTTCACGATAATTACTGAACAAAATTGCTTTAGATATGGATGTTTTGAACATTAAACTAAATTTTGTCTAATTTGAATGATAAACTATGATTTTTTTGTTTTATTTTCACTAAAATAACTTTGAATTCCTTCGAATCTGATTCAGAATCGATTCGAATAATCCCATTCGAATTTGATTCGATTCGGATTCAATTTTCGAATTAGAAACGTACTCCAATCTAGTTTTTGAAAATTAAAATTCAAACAATTCGATTCGATTAATTCGAGTATTTGAAATTCGATTCGTTGAACACCCTACAATTATCTACTCGACAGGGGATCGGGGACGACTCAATCGTTTTAGAGGCCTAAAATGAACTAAAAATTCAGGGACCCTCTTAGAATGTATATAACTCTTATGATTGTCGTATTATATAAATTTCAAATGAAATAAACATGTATAAAGTGTTTTTCTTAAACATGTATTATATAGTGTTTTTTCTTAAATTGGGGCATTGTTACATGAAGGCTAAAAAGCTATAACTTCATTTGATTTAGTGTTAAGACACGTCCTCTAGGGATATCACACACTACGGACTTTTGTCCATTCAAAAATGTTGTTTCCCTGGTGATAAAACAAGATGACAATTAAGTCTTTTGATAGATTCATTCATAAAGCTGAAAACCAAAACCTCCTTGTATCCAACAAGCGAGATTCATTCATACACAATGTTCAAATTGATTCGTCTCCTACCCATTACATTACTTCGTACTTCATATACGATGATCAAAATACAATCATCCTCAAAAGAACATCAAAAAAGAAGACACATCCAACAGGGGAACACCTTAACTTGAAACATATTGTTCAAAGATCTTTCTTGTTCTTGAGCACACTAACATGAAGCATATTGCCTTTCACATGATCAAACTTACACATCTCTCCTATTTTCACCTTATTATCTTCCAGAAACTTTAACCATCCTTTAGATATGAATACCCTACAATATTTCCCACATGTTTGCATCGACACCTTAGCTTCCCAGATCTTTCCCTTGTCGTTCTTGAGCTTCAAACTATTATGACCATTGATTCCGGTGGCATTCACGAAATCGTTCGACAATGGCTGGAATAATATAAACACATTCCATAAAACGTTTAAAATATTTCCGGAATATGGGTCATGTTCAGATTACAAAATATAACTTATCAAACCCGACACGATTCACATCCCTATTAGAAACTGACTTTGACTTTTATTTACCGAACTATACTTTCATTAGTTTCATTTGTAACCCAAACTGGTTTTAAAGTAACAACAATATAGATTAGTTTCATATGTTAACCCAAACTGGTTTTAAAAAAATCAACAATTTTAAACATTTTGTACTGAATTCGGTTCCTATTGATTTTACATGGTTAATCACAATAGCTTTATTTGTTTTCTAAAACGGGTTAAATGGTTTGTACGGGTCAATACAAATTTATGTGTCAGGTTAGGATTGAATCCTTAACCTGTTTAAAATATGTCCGGTTACAAAATATAACCCGCCAACCGCCAACCGCCAACCGCCAACCTGACATAATTCACACCCCTAAACCAGTTTCATTTGTAACCCAAAACCACCCCTGAACCAGTTTCAATTTATGTGTAAACCAAACTCTGGTTTTAGAAAAATAAACAATTTTATAGATAAAGAAAATCAGTACAAATTAACTGCACATTTGTATAACTCAAACCCACAACCCACTTTAAGAAATACGTACCATACGATGTCTATATGTTTTCCAAATAACCCTCGTCAACGACCTCCCCACATGCTCCGACGATTCATCATCACCCATACTTTGAACCGAAGAGGACTTCTTGCCAGTACCTGCAGCTTTATCATCTTCCGACGATTCATCATCATCATCATCACTCATACTTTCAACCGAAGAGGATTTCTTGCCTTTACTTGCAGCACTAATATCAGCTGTATTACCCGAATCGCTAGTCGCGCATTTGAAACATCCGTTGGGTGAATAGATTAAGACTCGGAAGACTGGATTTGGGTCACGAGACAGAGGCCAAAAGACCAGAAAGTCGCCAACTTCAAGATGGTTTTCCTTCATGAACCTGAGCCATCCGCCCATGAAGTAATACCTGTCTTCGATCCTCATGTATTTGACCCTCCATTTGACACAAGATTTGGTTTGAAGAATAATGTTTTGTTTCTTGTTGTTGCCTTTTTCCAAATACTTCTTGGCGAAAGCAGACGGCAATGGCTGCAAAATAAAAGTAATTAGCCAAAATATGGAGAGAAAAAAGAAAACAAAAAGATATGAAAGTGAAAAGCTGGACTCACCAGGTATTCTGAGTCACTGAGTAAGATCTTGAAGAAGGATGCTTCATCTCCTTTTTTGAACTTCATTTTTGATCGCTCTAACAGCCACCTACAAAAGAAGATATTAAATAGATGGGATATGATCATGATTAATTAAGCAGTAAGCACTGCGCACACTTAATTGATGGATACTTGACTGATGGGATGGATGGGTGTAGATATTATCTTTTGGTAATTCCGATTTTGTTTATTTTTTTTGAACTTTAATAAATTCTTTAAAATAATGACGTACTCTTTTAAAGTTAGTTTGTAGACATTTTATTCATACTAGGCACTAGTAGGCCCCTCATTTTTATATAAATAAATACTAATAAGATAATCGATCTAATTCTCAAACGTGAAGATCGGTTCGGTTTAATCGGTTATCGAATGAAGGTTATTCTTAGGGGAAGCTTAATAGTTCAAGTAACCCAAGCTAAGGTTTACAGACCTTAAAAATATGAGCTCCTATTTTTTAATTTTTCTATATATTTTTAAAAGTACATTAGATACATATTAGAGTAAAATTCTAGTACAAACCAATATTATTGTAAGAACTTAACACTAGTACAAATCCGCTCAAAAGCTGCGCTGGAGTTATTGCAAATGATGCGGTCTAATAAAGAACCGCAGCATTTGTCAAAATTGCTCCCTCCCCTTAACTTTTTTCAGTTCCCCCCACATTTTCCCTCCTCCGATTTCCATTTAGCCCTATTTCCCCTATTTCCCCTATTTCCCCCCACAAAAAGTTATCCCTCCTTCACTTTTTCATCTTCCCGTCCAGCAACCAAGACTACCATTCGCAGATAGCAGCACTATTCGCCGCCACTACCAACGGCGACCAAGACCACCGAACGCGAGTCCTAATCGGCGACAAAAAGAGAGAATATGGAACCCTAATCGGCTCATTACTACACTCGATTCTTCACCATTGTTTGTGCTTTTTGATTTGGGTCACTCAAGTTGCATCTGTGGTAAGGGTTGTATCTGATTAATTTTTTATTTCACCATGATTTGTGACTCGACTGTTTTTTATGAAACCGAACACTCTGGCATCAAGAGTGGGTTAAATAATCTTTTTTTTTTGTGCTTGAATGTGTGTAGATTTAACTTGATTTCAGTTTGTAGCATCCATTGAACAACAAATCAGGTCTGATTTCCTTTTTTATTTTGCAAGATTCTGTGACCTAGTTATGGTGTTAACTTGATGATTTTTCATCAGAAACTTCCTAATTTGTTCATATGCTTTCACGTTAGTTTAACCCATTTTGAATTGAGAGGTTGTAATCATCCTTGTTCATGAATTTGTTTTATGTGGTGTGTTCCTTGTGGCATATTAGGTCTGAAAAAAGGATGTTATATGCTCAGGTTATAAATTTCAATTTGTTGAGCATTTTCTACTATTCCTAATTCAGTCCATATCACACTTTTGGTTGATGTTTTGTGCAGGAAAGTGTCTACTAGAAACAACAATTTATTTTTCTCAACTTAATATCTTTGTACTTTGGAAGTTTTAAACTATTTTGACCAATTATATTGCATAATGGTTAAATGGTATATCATTGGAGTAGTAATGTTTTGTGCAGGAAACACTCTATCAATGGATACAACAAGAGGAAGGATTGAGAGTGACCTCCAATGACATACTTGCCTATATCAAGGTTCATATTTTAATATTTAGTAGTCATTAGGTGTACATGAATTAACATACCCAAGTGATTTGATTGTACTGTGGGTGCTAAAGTAAAGGGGCAGGGTATTAACTGTTGGTTGAGATAATTGATTTTATTATGTTTTATGTGCCATTACTGTGTATGGATCATCAATGAAACTCCTTTTTTTGGTTCTCTTAAATAGGTATTGAAAAACAAACAAAAAAAACATACACGTGCACAACCATTTATTTCAATTCTTAGGTTATATGTGTTGGTATTTAAGATTTTCATGAAACATAACCAAGTCGTAGAAGTAGGCAATTAAAATTATTCTGTCTAAAGCAGCGGATAGGAAGTTTTGTGCTTTGACTATTGGCTATATGTTAGGTTGGCAAATAGCAATAATATACCTGCAGGTAAAATGCGTAGAACACGCCGACTGTTTTGTATGTGTGTATATATATATATATATATATGATATATATGATAACTGAAATATATTAGACAGGGACCTAATATTAACAAATTAACATACAATTAAACTATGACCATATGAGAAGAAATACATATTTGAGTTGACTGTATCCACAAAGCTGAGTTGGATGTTTGTATCTATGTATGTGTAATCATAAATTCCAATTAATGTATCTATGTATGTGTATATGTTGCATTGGTATGGTTTGTACGGTGCAATAGTGAAAAAGTTACCTATTTGGATATTTTGGGTACAAAGTATTTTATGGCGAGAGTTAACCTTTTTGAGTCAATGGGCCATTTTGTATCCTAAATTACCTTTACTCTATGGGGAATTTTGTATCCAAATGGGTTTAAATTGGTTAATGGATTGTTGGTTACCAGCTAAAATGGATGCCTACAAGGCCAGCTATCGAAACATGCCGCCGCAAAGCGCGGATACAACATCTAGTTGACATACATTCATCTTTCTCAAAGTTCATTTCTGAGATGATTCCTAATATTTTTAATTATTGCAGGAATTGTTTGGTTGAAGGACATGACAGAAGAGGTCGCTGCTCTTCACCAAATACAAGCCAAAAATGAGAAAGAAACTGGTGTTGTTCAAGGTATTGTAGCATGATTTTCTATGCACAGTTTTAATATATAGACTAAATTATGTTTTTTAGAAATGCAAAATATTTCTCTATAAATGCAAATTCTGTTTAGAAATATTTATTTGTTGACCTATTGCACCATATTCAACGCAATCAAGGACATCAAGTCAATTTGTTATGACTAACTAATTACCTACTTTGATTGAAGGTGGTGGCACAGAAGAGATCAAGGCATCAGGTAATTGATGAGACAATTGCTAAGTGAGTGGCCAAGTTGAACACCGAAAAAAAACGAGACTGAACTTCCTCCTTCGCCAAGCCGTTCGTCATCCATTGTAAGCTTTCAAAAAGCTTGAGTAACTGCATGTGTATGTATCCGTGTGCAGCCTTTACAATAGTGCTAGAATACGTGTTTTTTTTCTAAGAATGTTATGTTTCATGTGGTTTCAAATAGTTTGAACACTATATTGTACAATTATTGGGTAATGTTGGTATATTAATATATGTATTTACAACTTTTGATCATTTTGGGCATTCTGCAAAAAATTGGCATCATTCACAGCCACATTTGCTCCTTATTGTACATATTATATTTTCTACAGGTAGCATTATTTGCTCTATGGTGTGAGATAATATTATATAAAAAAAATCCCAGTAATAGCATTTGCTGCGGTTTTAGAACCGCAGCATTTGCTCAATGTTCAACCGCAGCTTTGGCTGCTTCACCAAATGCTGCCCTATCAAAAGCTGCGGTTCTTAAACCGCAACATTAGGCCAAAATAACCGCAGTATTAGCCCACTTCTGTACTAGTGTAAGAACTAATGTAAGAACCATTAAATTTTAATTGAATGAAGGTTATTTACATAATTTTTATGTTTTTTCTTCTTTTTTCCTTCATGTCTATACACATGATGGCAACTTAACGACCTAAAAAAATAAAAAACTAAACAAAAATCGTTTTTTTTATTTTTTGTAAATCCGACTATGTTGCATATATGCAACATATGAAAACATATAATGTTGCACATATGCAATATATGAAACATATAATGTTGCATATATGCAACATGGTATGTTGCATATAAAACATATGAAACATACAATGTTGCACATATGAAACATATAATGTTGCATATATGCAACATGGTATGTTGGATATAAAACATATGAAACATACAATGTTGCATATATGCAACATTGTATGTTTCATATGTTGCATATATGCAACATAGTCGGACAGACAAAAAAACAAAACAAAAAACTTTTTTTTTAAGTCATCGGGTGGATATGGGTGGATATACGTGAAATTAAATAAAAAAAATATCAAATTACCCAAAAAAAAACTTTATTTGAAATAATTTTCCCTTGGTTCTTACAAGCTTGTACAATAGAAAACAATATATCTTTACCATAAATGTAGTGAAGGAATTAAAAAGAAAGGACAAAATTACTTAATTATCCCTCATTTAAGTTGGTTCTTAAGTTCTTACAATAGATAATGGTTCTTACATGAACTTAATTAATTATCAAAAGAGCAAGTTTGTGTGCTGGTTAGATTAGATGCATACCAGATAGAAACATACGCACAAAATTGACATAAATGCTTGAGAATGGGCAAGTTGCCTACCCTATGGCAAATATTTTATGAATTTCTATCGAGAAATCACAATACATGTTGTCAATATTGCGAGTATGTTATACATGGAAAATGAGATTCAACAGACGGTAAGGTTCACTTAAAAACCTCTCTTATACTAAAAACCTATTAACTTCTTAAATGAGGTTAATAAAATAATTTAATCGGTTTTAAGTTTCGTTCAAGCTTGATTAACTTCGCAAATCAAATTTAATTTGTGTTCACCATCCTAATTACTATATTTATCTCGAGCCATCAAAACAGCACCAGATTGCGTCAAAGTCATCGGGTTTGAGAGAGAGATGGAGAGAAGTTTAAGGGTTAGGAGGTCGCCGGTGAAGCAGGTTCGTGAAATAATTATATTGCATATATGCAACACGAGGGTGGGGGTGGGGGTGGGGGGGGGGGGGGATGGGGGTGGGTGGGTCGCATATATGTAACACGAGGGGGTGGGGTGGTGGTGGGGGCTAGGGGTGGCGAGGGTGGCAGGTATGGGTTGTATATATGAAATGTAATTATGTTGCATATATGCACTGGCGCAGCTTCTTAGGGGCCCGGAGGGGCGACCGCCCCTGCGATTTTTTCGTCAAGAAGTATCTATTTACATGATTTTTTGTTAAAATGTTTATATTTATTAATAATAGCCCCCTCGGTTTCTATAATCAAAAAGTCCATTACCTCAGTTGGTTGAGGCGCTGTTTTATTACTAGGAGGTCGCAAGTTCTAGAATTGCATTTATTTTTTTTTTCTTTTTATCCCTTGCTTTGCAGGTGTATTTTTAATCACTGGTTCATTCAAATAAGCAAATCTACTAGTAGCTCAGCCGGCTAGAAAACTGTGCTAACAACTTGAAGGTCTCAGGTTCGAGACTTGGCTGCGAGTTTTTTTTTCTCTTTTCTTGGTGAAGGTTGAGTTTTCTTTTTATTTTCTTTCTTTTCTTGGTGAAGGCTGAAGTTTGACTTTCATAGGTTTATTTCTTGCTAGTTTTTTATTCACGTGTGTTACACGGTTGAGTTTTAAAAAAAACTTTGAATACGATCACAATCTACGACGACAATTATGTATTTTTATAACTATATAAAAGTTTCTCAGTAATTATAGGTGGGTGAGAGGTTTTACGACAGTGGGCATTTAAGCAGTGGGTTTCTCTAAGATGGATGTGTAACACAGAGGGTCTTGGTTACTCGCACAGACTGCGGTCATAACATGTCATGGGTAACATCGTTTGCCATGATAAGACCCCCGGGTAACCAGATGTTTTCCGTTAAAAAAAAAACTAGTCATGGAAAATAAAGATTTTATTTATTATATTAAAATAAAATACTTGGTATATTTGAATTTTAACTCAATTAAAGTAAAAGAAAAAGCTATAAATTAAAAAGAATAAAAATTATATATTTTGATGAAGAACAAAATCCCATCGTGCCTAAGTTGAATTTTGTTGTTCACTAATGAATAAAGATAACCAAATGGAGAATAATTGGTTAATCGAATGATTTTATTGAACCAAAGTAATTTGATTACAATCAGGAGAGTGTATACGAAAATACACAGTTAAGGTGTAAATCTCCGCTAAATGTCCTTCATCACGACTGAAATGTGCTTATTTATATTGGTTGAAAAATCGCATCTTCCTCAATTTTAAGTGGATGCATTTGCTCTTCTGGCTATCGCAACTGCATCGTCCTCGTCATGCTTCCTATACAGATGTGATTGGAAACACCTACTTTGGTAATGCTTAACCTTTGTTGTACTTGCACATCAGAATTTAACCTATCCTCATCATATTACATGTATAATATTTAATACCGCCAAACGGTACGGTGCGCGTGCAATCGGAGCCGCTCCGGGAGCTAAGTCGATTCCAAACTCGACTTGTCGAAATGGAGGCAAACCAGGCAAATCATCAGGAAATACATCTTGGAAGTCGCGGACTATCGGGTAGTCGTTGATTCTACGCTCGGGAAGTGTCGTGTCGGTGACGGTTGCAAGGATCGCGAAGTTTCCTTTACGAAGGCACTTTTGAGCTTTTAGAAGCGAAATAATACCGGTGACTGTTCCACTCTTTTCACCTTGGATTGTTAACACTTCACCTTCTTCGAGTGGGATACGAACCACTTTTTCTTGACATATAATTTCAGCTCGGTTTTTAGATAACCAATCCATTCCTACTATGACATCAAAACTACCAATCGGGAAAGGCATAAGATCGATTCCTAACGTATGGCCAGCTAGTTCTAACTTACAGTCCTTAACTATCCGAGTTGTATCATGAAGTTTACCATTCGCTAACTCTACCACATACTTAGCATTTAAGTCAATCGGTTTAGCATTAATTAGCCTAGCAAACTTAGTGGAAATAAAACTTCTTTCAGCACCAGAATCAAACAATACAGTAGCGAAGAAACCATTTAGCATAAATTTACCGTTAATCACGTTGGCGTCGTTGCGAGCTTCTCCTTGACCCATAACGAAAGCACGACCTCTACCATTCCCACCATTACCGTTTCCACCATTACCATTCCCACCGTTACCATTTCCGTTGCCCAGGTTTCCACCGTTGCCATTGTTACCATTCCCTTGTCTGCGCAATTGCGGGCAATCTTTCCTCATGTGGCCTTGCGCACCACATTCATAACAGCCACGGGCTCCACCATTGTTGTTGTTCTGATTGTTTCCTTGCCCGTTGCGGTTGTTTCCGTTTCCCCTGTTGTTGTTATTTCCTCCTTGGTTCTGACCGTTGTTGTTTAACCTTTGTAAGTTGGTCCAGCAGTTGTTGGCCTCATGCCCCGGTTTCCCACATCTTCCACACTCCAGACCTTTGCTACACATACCATTGTGGTGTTTCCCGCACTTGTTACAAAACGGGGCTTTACCCTTGTAGTTTCCATTCCCGCCTTGGCGGTTGCTACTTCCACTGTTGCTGCTATTGTTGAAATTGGACCTTGTGTTGTCAGGTCGCTTGTTCTGATATTGGGAGTTAGAGGATCTCCCAGATTGATTCCCAACAGTTTGATTGTTCACAGATGTTGCTGGAGCTTCTTCTTCAGCCTTACGCTTGCCACTTAAGGCAGTCTTCACAGTGGTCTTTGCGGGTAGAGTACCCCTCTCGATTTCCTGATCGGTTAACTTATGAGCCAAACGGATGGCTTGCTGCACGGTTGTTGGGTTGCTAGCTGTCACTAAGCTCTTGATTTGGGGTGCGAGACCCTCCAGATAACGCTCAATGCGTTTAAATTCAGCATCAACCATTGTTGGGCATAGTACCGCGTACTCGTGGTAACGCGCAGTGTATTCCTCAATTTCCGACCCAGACATCTTGGAGTTCAAAAACTCTCCTTCCAGCTTCTTGACTTGATCTCGAGGGCAATACTCCTCCATAACCAGTTCCTTAAACGCTTCCCATTCCATGTCATTAGCCGCATCTAACCCAATCATCTGGATTTCGGCATTCCACCAGGAGAGAGCAGCTCCCTCGAAGGTACCAGTCGCATATTTCACTTTGTTCTCAGCAGGGCAGTTGCACATAGAGAAGACCTTCTCAGACTTCTCGATCCACCTGAGGAGTCCTACCGCTCCTTCCTCGCCGGAAAACGTCATCGGCTTGCAGTCCATGAAGGACTTAAACGTGCAGTGATGGAGGTTTCCTGATGCATAAATAGTTCGGGTTTTAAGTTGAAACAAGTCAAATATAATCGCTTTGTGCCTTAACCGGCATAATAATTACCCTGCGCGGCGAATGTAGCTTGGGCGGCTGCCACTGCGGCTTGCACGTGTTCGTTTATCATAGCTTGCAGTTGTGCAGGTGTCAGGTTAATGTTGTTCCTTCCGTGTCCTCTTCCAGGCATTTTCTGGACAGTTAAAGTAGCCAGTGTTCAGTCACAGTTATATTCTATACATATCCCATAATATGTATATTAACAATTTCCCGTTATCCCACTATTAGTCCAGAAAAATTTTCGTGCAAAATTGAGGCGTCGTCGGAGAACGTCGTAAGTCGTAAGTACTATCGTCGAAAGTCGGCTTTCCCATAAAAGTCACCGTCGGCGTAGTCATCGTAGTAGAAATCAGGACGTAGCGTGTAGCATCGTTTCGTTGTCGCTTTCCCCCGGAATAGTGTGCGTATTAGCGTTCGCATTTCGTATTCGTGTGTGCAATTTTCCCTAAGGTTTTCCGTTAGACTACTTAGACACGGTCTATATATATATATTTATATATATATATATATATATATATATACATATGAAGTATTTACTTACACAGCAGAGTGAGTATCCCAGGTTGGCACGTAAAAATTTTGTTTTGGGAATTTGTTTGTTCGTTTGTAACTAAGGTTTCAAGTTGCAGTTTCCAAATCGTTTTTCAAAAATGATTCCAGTTCTCTGCAACTTATGGCTCTGATACCAATCTGTCACACCCCCAAATTAACCACTAACGGAGTTTATACCGTTAAGGGGTGCGAGCAAACCAGGACCACAACCATTAGTTACAAATACTAAACGAATCAGAATAAAGTCCAAACATTCATCATAAAACAGTTTAAGAGTTTGCAGCGGAAAGAAAAACATGAGTATCTTAGCACTAACCACGTGCTTAAATTACAAAACATAATTTGTTATTCAATTCCCAAATTTAAGTTCAAAATGAAATAAGTAACTTCGGGTGCCATGCCAACCTCCGGAGGATACTCCTCAGCGATCTGCAAAAGTGAAAACCACACAAGTGTCAACCTAACGGTTGGTGAGTTCACAGTGGGCATGTCATGCAGTGGCCCGGTCTCATAAGCGTATGTATCAACATATAAATAAGTAATAGTTTTGCAAAACAATGCCAAGTGTTGATTTATCGAATATGCACTAGTTAAGTAAAGATTAAAGCGGTCAACCGATATCGCGGGTAGCTAATCCGGTTTCCATGCACTAAGGAAGTTCGTACCAAAGCTGACGTAACAGAGTTCGGCATTTGCCGATGGTTTGTGCCTCCAGTTGTGTTCCTCATGGGACCCACAACTAAAATAGGCTGATATTGAACTCCGTTCGGCCTCCAACCGGTTGGCTACACATTTGTGTACCGCGGAGCAGGGTTTGTCAAACCCTCAGTAGATCTACCCAACATCCCCTCGCTTTGCAAATTAATGGTACTAAATTGTTGAGGACTTTTAAGTTTTAAGGCATCCTTAGAAATCATGTGATATCATTTGGTTTAGACTTTAACCTACACTAGTCATATTAAAACCGTTTATTCTGGATTTCATTTGAAATCCTAAAAAGAGTTTAAGTGTCAAAATGGTTGTTCCGGATATGATCTCACACTCTCTGTCTATTGATTACAAAGCACAGACTCCTATATATAGTCGATTGGCCGAACCCCAGCCGAACTTGAATTTCGTCTGATCCGAACCTCAGGTTCGGACTAGGTTCGGCTGGCAGCTATATTATGTCTTGAACTTCATCTTGTCTTGACTCGATACTTCACACGACGCACAGATTATGTATCTACATATTTAAACGGCGATTCAATTTATTTCGCGACATTCGGGTTAAGAACCCAAGTTCGCGAAAAGCACCGGTTTAAAATCGATCGGTTAGGGTTTGTGTGTGGTGATCAAGGCTCTGATACCACTGTGGGTTACGACAGTGGTATACGGGTCCCTGGTAACGAAAAAAATTTCGATCTAATTAATTATTTACGTTAAATAATCAATAAATCATTTACCGAGTAAATTAGTAAATTAAAATTAGAGTAATTAAAATAACTAGTAATTTAATACGTAGGGGAAAACAATTTAATTTACTAAACCCGATTACCAGTTTATTAACGTAAACCTAATAACAACAGGATTCGACAATCACCAAAACGCACAAACACCAATCGCGTTAAAAAACAAATGCGATATATACTAAACAGATAAATCAAACAAATCCAAACTGACATCGAGTTTAGATATACCTGAGCGGTGATTCAAACAAACGCTTGAGACACCGAAGGTCGACGGGTGATGCTAGGGTTTCGCAGGTTTGACTCGACAGGCGAATCTAACAATCCTCGCAACTCACAAGATTCATAGTGCGGTGAATCAGGCACCGGGAGAATCTCACACGTCGGATGCGGCGCGATTAGGGATTCATGGACGACGAGCGAAAAAGCCGTGAGACGGCAGTTCGCGATTGCGGGTGTCGGCAGATGAACCGGCGACGGTGAGGCGGCGGACGACTGGATGCGGCGGCGGTTCGACTCGGTGGAGCCGGCACGGCGGCGGCAGTTCGGCTTCTTTTGCGGCGGTTCATCGGAGAGATGAAACCACAGCAAATTGGTGATCAAAGGATTAGGATTCTCGTGAGTCAAACAAAACGGATCGCCGAAAAACTGGGACGGCGGTGGCCTAGGCTTGGCTGGCGTCGGATGTGAGAGAGGGGACGGGAGGCCGAAATTCTCAAGTGGAGGATTAGGGATTTCACATCCTCAATCAGATATAAATATCTTATTAAGTTTTCGTTTAGTCCCTCGTCTTAAAATAATCCTTAATCAAACATTTTAATTTCGCGACTAACTATTTAACGTATTAAATCTTTTGTCGCCTTTGCCGAGACTTAACGAACAGTCAAATAACCGATTCGTTAATTGTCAGTCTAAGATGTAAATAATATTAAATTTCTTTGTCGCCCTCCCAATCCACGTGGAACATATGGTGCTTAGTTGGGAATGTATGGTTGATTCGGATAAGACTGTTGAAACATCGTGTCTACCCTTTGATCCAGATAGTCTTCACCATAATTGCCATAATACATCGGGGCCAATTGGTTGCTCTGCGGTGTCACTTGCTGCTCTTGGTAGAAGTGAACAGGAGGCACATGGGAGTTCCATATGCAGAGTAATTGTTTTTGTAGACACAAACCCTGGCATTGTGGTGTGGATTTCCACATACAAGACATCCCGGTGTCTCAACTGGAACACTTTGAGTAGCAACAGATGGTTGAGTAGCAACAGGTGGAGCAGTAGGTTGAGGTTCATTTGATGTAGCACTCTCAGCTTTCTTAGTTTTAGGTGCTGCCTTCTTCTTTCACCTTTTGAACTGTTTCTTCTTCTCGGGGGTGGGAACATTTTCAGGAGCTTTTGTAGCATCAACAGTTGGCTCGACCACTGGAGGCTGGCTTTCAACACTCGGTTGAGTAGTTAAGACTAGTTCATTTTGAGACTTTTTCTTAGGATTACCTGTCTTGACCAAACCACAGTGGAATTTCCTGCCTCATTGGGAGCTAGGCTGACATAAGCTTCCTTTTGCTTAAGAAACAAAGGTATAGAAGATGCTTGTGCAGTTATCGTTGGAGCAGTTTTCAGCACATTTTGAATAGGTGATCATAAGACCGACTTGTATGTGCATGACAGTCTTACCATGTTTCAAAGCCATTTCCGCAAATGCACGATTAAAAGAATCATCATTGACATCTTGCTGAACAACGAGTTCCTCACCAGTAACTTTCTTTTTAGGCTTACGCCTCCGAATGGTTTTGGATCTTTTAGGAGCCTCATTTGTTTTAAAAACATCAAAGTTTCCGTTAGACAAAAATGACTGACCATTAGTGGCATTTTGAGTGCACAGATTAAGAAACTCGTTAGCAGCTTTTTGCACACAAGACTCAGAATTACTTGTGTCAACAGAATTCAAAGATATGGCATGAAAATCACCAAATTTGAGTGTATCATCAACCGGTGGAAGACCAGAGCCAGTTTCAGTGTTAGCCAATTGGGCTTCCATTGATTGGATATCAGAGGCATTCAGAATCAAACTCAGGTCGATGAACTTAATGTGGCTTTTTAAATTGATTTTGGAAAACTTAGGGACCAAATAATAGTTATGGTTGAGTGGATGCTCAGCTGCACTATCATCTATCTTCCGGGTTAGACCTAAACCAGGTCTAAGCCGAGCCATTATGTCCTTAGCGACCGCGTTACCCAAAGTTGCAGGATTTAGTTTCATTAAATCAATGGTTTCTCGAGCTTCAGCATAGCTATTTCTCAGAGAAGTTATTTTGTTTAAAAGATCTGCAACTTGGATTTTTAAGTTTGACTCAGTATGCTTCATGACCTCAATGTCATCTTGAAGGGATTTAATCTTTATCCGAAGATCCTTCTCATTTGCTTTGAGTTGCTGAACGCGACTCTCACTCTCTGCCGCCTTGGCATGCAATTCAAGGTTGTATGTGTGATAGCGAGCGACAGTCTCAAGGCATTTGTCAGAACATAAATGTGATTTTACATCATCTAGAATGGTTCCTCTCTGAAGTTCAAGGAGCCGCTTTCTAGCCTCCATTTCAACATTTGAAGGACTCACAGCAGTAGCATTTCCAACAGCAGGTAAGGATTCTTCATGTATTTCATCAACTCCAGCCATTAGACAAAAATTTATAGGAAAAAGAGGGTCAAATTTAGTAAACTCAGTATTCTCTTCTCCATTAGAATTGACCATGAGTGCATAGTCTGATTGGGTTGAAGGTTGAGATTTCGACGAAGATGTCCAGCTGTAATTACCACCTTCAAGTGAGACTAATGCTTTGCCGTTGTCATCAAACTCTTTGAGCAGGTTGAGAGTTGGATGTTCCACGATGAGAGACATTAGCATTTGCATTCTGTGGCTTCTGATATGATGAGCTGCTCTGTTTCTGGTAGGACTAGTTACCATTGCCACCTTGTTTTTGATATGTCTGATTAGTTCCACCGGAGTTGAGAGGAACATTCTAAGTTCTAGGCTTGGGACATTGTTGGAACTTATTGGTTGGTGGCAACTCAAATAGTCCTGGAGATCAATTGCTCTTGCAGATATGCAGACAAACCATGAAGACCTTTGTTTATTTTGTTTACATTTTAGTTCATTAATTTGTTACTTCGACTTTGTTTTGTATAATTAACTTATGTACTTTGTACTTGTATGGTTTGTCTATCTTTATCAAAGGTCTGGTTTGCTTCTTGTTTGTTTAGATTGTCTTTTAAATTAGTTTGGTTGTTTACTTAGTTCGTACTTGATCTTGTTTTGGTTAAGTAACTCTGATCGATCAGCTTATGTGCTTGAACGACCAAGGTATACTACCATACGATCAGCTTGATTGTCCTGAACGACCATGTTTGTTCTATACGATCAGTTTTACCATAGATGACCAGAAAAGTGTTCTTAATGACCAGCTAGTTACTCTGGATGATCAGTCACTGCTCCTAACGACTAGCACTTGCTCTATACGACCAACATCTAGTCAGATATACTGAACGACCAGCTTAATGTGCGGTACGATTAGCTCTAATCTTGGATGATCAGCTTCTGACACTTAGAGAATTTAGCAGATTTTTATGATTATTCCTCTTGTAACTAGTGCTCCTCAGGTAGTATAAATACTCTTATGATG
>JBCNJP010005805.1:0-80150 GCA_039602395.1 Deinandra increscens subsp. villosa
CCTTGGATTTCCTCGTGCCCGGCGACGTTATAGTTTTTCCGCCCGTTGCAATCTGTGAGTTGATAGCTTTCCCCCTACTTTTGTTTAAATGTTTTGGGGTGTACATGAACCATGTCTTGTTGTGTTACTTGTTACTGTGCTTAGGTACATGTTACCGTGTTATAAATTTACTTCATGTTACGTGACGTTCATGACAGATTAGTATGGTTAATTTAGGTCCGTGTGGGGGCACAAAGACATATATTGCACTAATACAGTTGTAGAGGTAGATCAAGGTGTCTCATACCCATTATTGTTGATCCATTAGGGCTCGGGTGATGGAGTATATGCCTAGTCATGGGGAGCGGTGACGGCTACTGGTCCATTTACTCCTCTCACGTGCTGGTTTAACCATAGGAATTTACAACAGGCACAATGTTTTTGGAAACAAGTTTTGGTTGTAAAAATGAGTCAAATGCGCTACGACTCACCAACAACTTTTCGTTGTTAACGTCTTTTTGGTTCATGTGCAGGTAAGTAAAGCTATGGTGGAAGTCACATTGTGGTTTTGGGACAAGATGGTGTTTTGGGTTTTGAGGATTATCTTGTTATTATGTCGTTTTTGTTATTGTCATGACTATCTTGTGTTGTTTGTTTGTGCCCTCACCGTACTTGTAGCCTTAGGGTGTCCCTGGGCTTAGTTTATTTTTGAAACTTGTATGTAAGAATTAACATAATCTATGTTATAGTCGACATGGCTCTAATTATGTTTGTTGGACGGGTCGTCCGTTGTTGTGAGCCTTTGTTTACTCTTGTATCTATCTGTTTGCTTCCGCAAGTTCTGATACGGGCGGGAGGTCTCACTCTCCTCTCCCCCGCATCTGGCAGGGCGCGGCGGGGCGGGGTGTGACAGGTTGGTATCAGAGCCCAAGGTTCCAGCAGATTAGATGACTCTTAGAGACACTAAGCTTGAACCTATAAGAAATCTTAGGCTAAGCACGGTGCTAAGTCTAGGGCTTAGGTGGACGTTTGTTTGCTAGGGAGTAATTAAGGTTTAGTGTAAGGTCGGTAGTGATATCAGCCTTACCAACTGCCATCCCTACCCACAGGTGCACTAAGACTTAGTGAACCCTAGCAAGCACATGAAACCTCACAGTCCCTCCTTTGTTAAGTGTTGACCTAGGTGGAAGTTCGTGAGTTAGGAGGATATCAAGGATTAGTGTAAGGTCAGTGGTAGTTTCATCCTTGCAAACTGACATTCCTACCCACAGGTGCACTAAGACTTGGTGAGTCCTAGCAAGCTAACCTAAGCTGATGGTTATTCTGTGTGCATGGTGTTATAGGACACATCGTCCTTAGTGTGAGTTAGGGTAACGGTACCCTAGGCATGCATGGGATTATTTTGATTAAAAATGCGGTACTGACTTTTCAATTGGACAGGTAATTGGAAGTCATGGTGTTTGGATGAAGCAAATCATCATCCTCACGATCTAGCGGAAAAGGAAAGAAGAAGGTGGAAGCAGGTCCCAGCTGACCCATTATTCCATTCAGCCCCGATTCTTCAGGCTATGTCATGTCTCCTTTAGCGTTCATTCAGAACACGCCGCATCGGGAGGAGCAGCCACAGGAACTTCCGCAACCGCCGCGGAAGCGCATTGGAGCTCGTATGTCTGTTCGCCCTCAGCCACAGATCCAGCTGACTCAGGACGAGATTGATGCCGGTTTTGCCATAGTTGCTGCAGCACCGTTGGTGAACTTGGACGATTACGAGGACGAGCCTAATGAGCAAGCAAACGAGGTGGAGCCACCGCAACTAGAGCATCCGGAGCCCCAACAGTCCGGTAACCATTTGGTCATTGAGCTTTCAGCGGGACACTGTGTTAGCTATCACTCACAACACCATAAGCACCACGTCTATGCATCCCCCAGTTACGCCCCATCGAGCTACACCACTGGAGTTAATGACGGCCCAGACGAGTCTGAGCCGATGGTCGAGGTCCCCATCGTCACGGCAACCGTCATTATGTCAGGACATCATGTTCCATCGCCACCGCTCCTTATGCTATGGATCCCCGTGACCCCTACATTGCTGCACGTATGGAGGCCCAGCAGGTAGGCCTAGATTCTGACCGCTACTTGTTCCCGGCATTGCAGCAGTCTTACAACTCTCACGCCCCTTTGTACCTACCCCTTGTTGATCCATACTATGCTCATCCTCTGCCACCCCCACCATAAATGATGCCATCCTACCCATACGCTTCATACGCACCCTATATTGAGCCTCACTTTTCATCCTTTTCAGGCCATGGTTATCCATTCCCTTACTCACCTTATCGTGATGTCACTGGACCGAGTACTCCGGATGTTGCTGCTCTTGTGGAGCAGAACCGCGCACTAGTAAAGGAGAAAGAGGAGGTTAAGAAGAGAGAAAAGAGTATGGCGAAAATGTTATCCAAGGCGTCATCTGCTTTCGGGGAAGCAGCCTGGATTGGGTTAGGCATGGGGAAGAAGAAGAAACACCGTTGATGGATTCAGGTGCTGATGTTGTGGTCATGTTGGTATTGTGCTAGTTGCGGTGTGATTGTGGTCCTTATCTTTTTATGGTTCTTGTTGTTATGATGTTTTCCCTTCAGTTGTATTTGTTATTTTCAGACACTGTATCGTGAAAACGTTGGAGCGTACGGATCGGATCAGTTCGACATCAATCGTGTAATAGAAACGTGCAAAAAACAGTGTAAAAACATGTTCAATCTGTAATTGAATAACAAGATCAGTTACAGAGAGAATCAGAACAAATACACTTTGGAAACACACACACTGGCCAAAAACTCATTACAAATAACAAAGCTAACAACCTATTTATAACTATCGACTGTCCGAACTCCTATGCTGGTCCGAACCCTAGGTTCGGCCGGGGTATGGCCAGAGTTCGGCCAGCAACAAAATGGTTGAAATCTTCAAGTCTTTGTCTGATCCAGCACGTTGCTACATGATGTATCAACAAACTCCCCCTTGGAAAATGCTGGACCGTTCTTCATCAGCCTTGAACATCAGCCTCATCACCAGTCCATACCAGTTCCTGATTATGCCTGACACAGATGTTGAAAGCAAAACAAACCATATAACCCTTTGGAACTGCAACGCTTGCTCCATAAAGTCAGGATGATACAAGATCTTGTTTTGATACAACACATCTATATCAGCCTTAGACAGATTGATCAGCCACAGTGGATCATACACTTTCACAACCTTGTTTCTTCTTTGAGCACAATCACAGCTTCACCAGTCTTTTCGTTGTAATACCACCATCTCAATTCTTTAATGAAATCCAACTCCATCTTCATCATAGGAATCTTTTTTATCACAGTAGGCTTTTTCTTGAAAACCAATATTATCAGGTTCTTTCCAGTTCTTTCATGAATCTTTGTTCGAGATCGACGCCTTTTGGGTTTACTGAGGATCCAAAAATTCAAATCCTTCTCGGCATTCTTTCTCAATAGTCTTCTTGAAATAAACACCCTTCCAGTCAGTGCCATAATTGCAAAAAGGCTTTCGAGTCAACTCTCGAACATCCCAAACGGGTAGACTGTTGAAATCACTGGCGCATTTAAAGTACTGAATTCCGTGTTGACGTTTAACTTCATAGCACTTCAAACTGTAAGAATACATCCGACTGATAATATCTCCTGAAGCTTGACCCTTGAATTTGATATACGATCTTTGTTTCATTGGCTTCGGAGGAGGAACGTAGTTGGCATGAAACGTTTTCATGTATTCATCAAATTCCCAACGTTGTTCTTGTTCCTTAACCTCCTTAGCAATCGGGTCTTCAGGTTTCTCAGCCTCTTTCTTCTTCAATCTTTCCTCAGCTTCATCACTCTTTTCTTTAGGAAAGAACTCAAAATCGTCACCAGTCTGATCATTAAAATTTAAGTACATACCCGAATATTCCTCCTCGGTAATGTCTTCAATCTCAATATCTTCATCAAATATATCTTCTTCTTCTTCATCAGACTCAGGATCAGATGATTCATACTTCCTCGGTGCTATTTCAGAAACCCTCCTCATCTCTTTATCATTTAGATAAAATACTGCTTGCAATTACCAACCGTTAGATCACCAACAAACTCTCCCTCTTCTAGCGTCTGCAACATCTGTTTAAATTCACCCAAACTTGTTGCCGCTTGATTCGACGGTATTGAAGTTATTGGCACAGCTTCTCGTGAATCCTTCTCCGCCTGGGAAGTAGATGTACCAGCACCCGAACCAGTGGTTCCATTTGGGCCTGATCCTCCACCAACATTCCCTTGAGGATCATCTTGATCGGGATCCTCATTCAAATATCTCATAGGATCTTCATGACAACCAGAGCTATCACCAATCTCCCCTTGAGCTTTAAGTTTCTCCATTAAGAACTAATTTGCTCATGAATTTCAAGAAGCAATTTACTCTGGGTCTGACTAGATCTGTTCAAACGAAGAATCTCCTAATCTTTGACTAAATCCTGACTTTGCAAAGCAATAATCTGTTGACTTTGGGATTGATTCTGTGCCCTCAATTCTTCATTACTTGTTTGGAGCTCAGTAATCATCTTTGATTGCTCTTTAGTTGTAGCTTTCAAAACATCAATCTGCGCTTGCTGATCGGTAAGAGCGCTTTAAAGAATACTAGCTTGGGAGAATGACACGGAACCCTGATCGAAGCTTTCAAAACATCATCTTTGAGCGCTCAGTAATCATCTTTGATTGCTCTTTAGTTGTAGCTTTCAAAACATCAATCTGCGCTTGCTGATCGGTAAGAGCACTTTAAAGAATACTAGCTTGGGAGAATGACACGGAACCCTGATCGAAGCTGAAATTGATATCAGGTGTAGAATGTGTAGAAGCTGTGGCTGTTGTTATTGAGAAAACAGGAGTCGTGGGTGTAGAACCCATTGGCTGATTTACAAACTGTGCACCAGCACTTGCTGAAGGTGTTGTGCCAACAGTTGTAGACCTATCTGCATTCATCTAGTTCTGCAGAAACTCAGACTGAACATCAGACACTGAAGTCTGAATAGTTGTCGTCGTATCTGATAGAGACATTGTAGGACTAGTAGAAGAAGATACACCGGCCCGAGGTTTCAAAATAAACTTTAAACCTTTCTGCTTCTTTCATCGGCCACCAGCAGCAACTGACTTCTTTCTTTTCTTTGACGGAGTCGAAGAAGTACTAGTAGCGTGCTGCTTTCCCTGGCCATGTACAACATCGGCTTTAGGATGGTAATCTTCGTCAGTCTCAGATGAGGAAACTTCAGCATACACCCAATCCTTGTATCGATCGTTGATTTTGTTCAGGCTTGCTCGGTATGCGAAATGTTCATCGCTCCCCTTTCTCAGCTACACATATTTTGAATTGATCTTGACGCTCACAAACGGATCGTTTGTATCAGACACGTCCTCAGAGTCAGCCCCAATATTCAAAAAGTCATCATCATAATCATCTGATTCATCTTCATCTAACAAGGTGTTAAAATCTTTCGATAATTTTTCGTTTGAGCTGCCAAAAATGATATCATCAACATAGATTTGTACCAATAGCAAATCCTCCCCCGTTTTTCTACAAAACAATGTAGAATCAACCAACCCACGCTTGAATCCATTGTCGAGTAGATAAGAGGATAAAGTCTCATACCAAGCTCGAGGAGCCTGATAGAGACCTTAAAGTGCCTTATCCAACTTAAATACCTTCTCCGGATAATCAGGATCATAGAATCCCAGAGGTTGCATGACGTACACTTCTTCTTTCACTTTGCCGTATAAAAACACACTCTTAACATCCATTTGGAAGACCTTGAATCCACGATGTGCCGCAAATGCCAAAAAGATATGTATTGCTTCAATTATCGCAACCGGTGCGTACACTTCATTAAAATCTATTCCTTCTTCCTGAGAAAACCCTTGCACAACCAAACGAGCTTCGTTACGGACTATCACTCCACGATCATCTCTTTTACATTTGTAAACCCACTTTGTGCCGCATGGTTCTTTACTACCAACTGGTAATTTTACTAGGTGCCACACACCAAGCTTTTGGAATTGCAACAACTCTTCTTGCATCGCTACCACCCACGAGCCATCTTGTAAAGCGTCATTAACATTCTTTGGCTCGATCTGGGATAGAAAGCATGAATGAAAAACTTCTTACTGAACACCAGATTCTAGAATTGTTAGCAAAGCACTGGTCTCAACTTGATGTCTTGTACGCACTCTGTCATTTAAATCACCAATGATGTTATCTTGCGGATGAATGGTGTTTATTCGGAGCGTCTGATGAATCGGAACAAAAACCGTTTCAGCCATATCAGGAACATGATCTTCTTCAACCACCACATTCTCAGTTAAATTAACCGTAGTATCACTTGAAGTAGCTTCAACTTCTAGGTCGAGTTGTTGAACATGAATCTCAACCTGATCTGACACGGCTTCATGAAATTCATTATCATCATCAGAAGACATATCATCAGCCATGATTGTAGAATCATTTGTTGTTTCGGTCAAGTAATCATCAGCAACAAGCACATCTGGAGTAGACAAAGTTTCAATATTTAGAACCGGAGTATCATTTTGTAGATTAATATAGACTCGAGTAAGAACATCATCAGATACTTCTGGTGTTGATTCAAGCTGCTCAAACAATGACTTGTAATTGAACATCCAGTCCGATCCAACACCTTTGGGTAGTTAAGTATAGGATCGAAAGTCAACATGTAAATACTCTGCCACAGTACCAGTCTGCTTGTTGAATACTCGTTTCTTCTGATTAGAGTAACCGAAAAACAAGCCTCCAAAGACTTTGTCGTCAAACTTGCCCGCAGACGTTAACACGGGACACCCAAAAGGCTCCAAATGTTTGAGATTTGGCTTACGATCCTTAAGAAGTTCATAACAAGTCTTCCCAAAACGTTTCACTGTAAGCACTCAATTTAGCACATAACATGCCGTGTTGACGGCTTCTGTCCAGAAATGAACCGGCAATTGAGCATCAGCCAACATCGTTCGAGCTGTCTCAATAATCGTGCAATTTTTCCGCTCTGCAACGCCGTTTTGCTAGGGAGTATATGGCGTACTGAATTCATATACGATCCCTTTGTCTAAACAAAACGTCCTCATGACGGTATGTTTAAACTCCGTGCCATTGTCACTGCGAATCCTTCTTACTTTCAACTTATATAATGACTCAAGTGTAGTGATTAGGTTTTATAAGGATCCTTGAAGCTTCATCTTTAGAGACCAGAAAATTGACCCATGAAAATCATTGAGAATTCGTCGGTCACCACAAGACAATACCAGTTCCCGGAAGCGCTTTTACGATTCACATGACCGAATAGATCCATGTGAAGCAGCTCCAAAGGAACATCAATTGAATGGTACTTCTTCGGTGAAGGAGATTTTCTCTTTTGTTTTCCTTTCTTGCAACTCACACACACATCATTAAAAACAAACTGATGTTTCGGAACTCCTTCTACAAGATCCCTACGCACTAATTCGTTCATTTTTCGATAATGGATGTGACCCATGCGACGATGCCATAGAATGGATTCTTTCTCTGAAGCTCTTGACAGAAAACATTGACCCACAACCGTTGCTTTGGCTAAATTCATATCTAGCCTGTACAAATTCGAGAAACGCGGTGCTTGCATCATAACAAATTCATCCGGAATCTTGTAACCAGGCTTCAGAATCAGACATTCACTCCTTGTGAAAGCAGTTGTGTATTGCTTATCACATATCTGAGAGACGCTAAGAAGATTGTACTCCAATTCCTTGACATATTCTACTTTCTCGAATGTGACTGCACCATTTGACAATTTACCAATGACGGTGACTTGACCTCCCTTATTTCCAGCAAATGTAACTTTACCTCCATCGAAGTATTTCACATCATGCAACAAAGAATTTATCACCAGTCATGTGCCTGGATGCTCCGCTATCAACAACCCAAATGTTGTTCATGAGTTGTCGCGAAGATCCCTGCATAAATTAACAAAGATGATTAGTATCGGGACGAACCCAAGTTAGAAGCTTTGGGTCGACCGTCATCTTCAACAAAATCAATGCCAGCCGTGGAAGAACCCTCAGTTTTCCACTTATCGGTTGAAGAGCCCGTGGAACCAGAAGCAGAGTTTTTCAAAATTGATTTAACATTTTCAAAGCCACTTTCAGATGTCTTATCATGTTTATGTTTATGAAAATTCGATTCATCATAAACGTGAACTCTGCCCTTATAGTCCACAAATCTGACTTTCTTCTTTGAACCACCAGAAACAGGTGTTTCAGTCTGATAACCTTCAGACATTTCATCAGACTTTTCAACATCTGATTTGTCAGATTTTTGCTTTTTCAACGGACAGTTCCGATATGTATGACCACGGTTCTTGCATTTAAAACACTTTCGTTTATATATCACAACTTCCTTAACTGTGTCATCATCCATATCGGACTCAAAAATAGGTTTTTGTTTCTTGGTTTTGAAACTCTTCTGATTAGACACACGATGATTACTAACATCATCATAACAACCAGAATCATAACCTGAAACACTTTCTGGAAAATCACCACGATAACCAAATTGACCCCTAAAATGTGGCTTTCCAGAATAGTAATGATCCTCATAATTCTGAAATATGTCCCTCCTCCCACCATGCCTTGGACCAAAATCATTTCTGAATCCATCATCAACCCTCCTTGGACCCCTTCCAAAGATTGGTTGATTTGATCCATTGCAAAATTCATCATAAAAACCATCATCGTTAAAAAAATATGATCTTTTAACATAAGGACTTGATTTTCTGAAATTTGGTTGCACTTGTTTTTGAAAACTCTTGGTGGTGATTGAAAAGTTGGTTTAGTTGGTTTCTTGTTGACAGATTTTTGAACAGTTTTTGAACCCTCTTAACCAACCCAGATTCAGAATGATGATCTGAATGCTCTGAATCAAGTGTGTCCATTGGTATTATGACTTTACCATTCCTCATCTTAATGGGCACACTCCTCGCATTGGGATCATAAATGGGATCATAACCTCCCGCAAAGATCTTATCTGTCAAATTAGGATTGACCACATCTAATGGAAAATCTTTATCGCTATACATCACATTAGATCCTTTCAAGCGATAGATCACCCATTTCTCAGATTTTTCAAATTTGGCTTCAGAGTTGGTTTGTCAGCCTTAGCCTTTTCAGAATTTGTGACTTTAGATGATGAACCTTGTTCAAAATGTTTTGGTTTAGACGCAGGCACAAACCCAACTCCACCATTTTTTGACCTTTTTACCCTCTACAGATTTGCTTCTAGCAATCTGTTTCTGTTCAAACTCACTCAGTTTCTTCAACTCAGATTTGATAGAAGAAAAATTATGTTTTCAAATCAAATCATGATGATCTGGCTTAAAAATAGTTGAAGGAGTGGGTTTGGAACTTTTAGTTTCAGTTTCAGACACGAGATCATCAATTTTATCAAAATCCGAAACATTATAAAATAATTCATCAACCGTAGAATCCAATACAGATTTTTCAGTCGAACTTTTATCAGACTTTGAACCAATTGATTGATGATCACCTTTCTTTTCATGAGAAGAAACTTCCACTTTTGCTTCAGATGAAGGACCATTGGTAATAATAACCGGAGGTGGAACTTGGCTTAACTTACAAGACACATTTTCTTTTTCAGCTTTGTAAAGAAAATTAGTAAATGAAGATGGAACTTGAAAAGTGTCAATCTTTTGTTCTAATTCAAAAACTTCAATTTTAAGATCTGAAACAAGTTTTTGACTATTGGCCAAGTCCTTCTGTGTGGACACGAGCAGTTCAGACTGATTTGAAATTCATATTTTTGAAGACGTAACCGCTCGTGAACAGACAACAAATCCTTCGTGGTTCCTTCCCATCTTTCCTTGTAGATATTCAGATCAGCTTTTTCTACCGATAAAAGATCATTCAGTTTGGTCTTTTCATCTAAGAGCGTACTCTTAGCGGTAGCAAACTAATCACAGGATTTGCACATTGGAGAATAGGAAACTACCTTTGATGAAGTATCGGCCATTAAAGCAACTGATTTTGTGATTTTGTTTCTTTTCAATGTACCAATCTCCTGCTTCAAGCTTTTGTTTTCATCAGATAGCCTTTGCATCTCTTTCTGCAATGCGATCATCTTATCAGCAATCTCCACAGCATTTTGCCGAGCCTTCTCATATTGTTGTTTCAATGGGAGACTCTTTTGATATAAATTCTCAAAATCATTAGTTGTGTCTATTGCTTCAGCTTTCGCAGCCTCGCATTCTTTGATTAGTGCTTCCTTCTCGTCTGTTAGAACTTGAACTTGCTTTTCCAACAAAAGAATAGCATCCGACTCAACTTGCTCAGACATCGAAGTTGCCATAAAAGCAAATTTTTCTTTAAGAAGTGAATAAGCAGCATCTGTTAAAGTTGACACCTTTGCTTCATCACCTTTCCCACTACTCACATCACCACTTGTTTCTTCATGAACTTCATCACCATCTTAAGTTGACTCAGTCATTGTATCTTCATCCTGCACATGGTGAACAATCAAAGCAGAAGAATCAGCAAATTGGTTACCCCAGTTATAAGTTTTGTCTTCTTGAGACTCTAATGCTTTAGTAGGTTCAGATTTGGGGTTTGAGTTTGAGGAACTCCCTGGATTTGAAGCATTGGTTCCAGATGTATTTGTCTTTGGAGCAAACTTTTGATATTCCCGCTTCTTTGGCTGAGAGCATTCCGAGCGAAGTGTCCAAAATTGGAACAGTTGTAACACCTCACCTTAGACTTATCAAAACCAATTCTACATCCCAAATTCAGGTCTTTCCTTCCAGTCTTCTTTAGAAATCTCTTGACCCGTCTAGCAAGCATGGCAAACTGCCAGTTAATATCCATAAGCTCCAAGTCGTCCGGATCAACCTGATCATAATCCTCTTCTGTCAATTCTGCATTGCTTACCTTCCCAGTAATAACCACGTAATATGATGACACTATAGCAGACACGAGAGCCATATAATCTTCCGTCATTGTAACCGACATGGCCATCTTGCTTGTATCCATCAGATTACTTGGAGGAACTGAGACATTACACCCTCCCGAACCATAATTGTATTCATAATTGTTTGAACTCATTCCATTTCCCGATCTTAAACCATTTCCAGGAAAATTCCCAGCCACAAATGCAGTAGCTGGTGTTGAACTTGTCACTTTACCAGATTTGCCCGAAATCATTGCACCATTTGACCCATAGTAAACTTCAGGATTCTGGACTTCGGCAGGTGTTGTATTCACATTTTTCAATTCCAAATCTCTCGCTTGTAATTTGCCCAACAACTTCACAAAAGCTAATGTCGAGTAATCTTTGTCATTTGTAATCATCAAGACATACGATTCCCATTTTGATGGCAAACCCTTCAAGTAATTTTTCTTTAAGTTCCTCATCATCCTTTTTAATCTGAACAGTATCCATCTCAGATAACAGATGACAATATCTTGAGATTAATTCAAGAACGCCTTCACCATCAAAATGTTTAAAGTTATCAAATTCCTTGTTCAAGACCTTCTTCTTACTCTTTTTGTATTGGTCATTGCCTTCACACCGTTCCTTCAACATTGTCCATAATTCATGAGAATCTTTACAACTTTTGAACTGATGCAGCAACTCTTTCGGTATGCTTGAGTTATAAGACCGTAAGCCTTTTGTTCTCTGTTGTAGATCCAGATTTCTTTGCATTATGGGAACGTTGTTGACACCAACCGGATAAACATACGGCGCATCCATAGCAATCCATAGATCAGGATCGGTAGTTCAAATATACGCCTCGAACCGTTTTTTCCAGTTATAGTAGTCTTCAAACCTGAGCAACTTGGGAACTTTCTGAGTAGTCCCAATCTCATTATCGTAGTTCAACAACGTCTGCATTTGAGACTGAATAGCAGCGAATGCTTGGAAATCCGACATTTTGAAAAATTTAAAGTTTCTGATTGGTCTGAACTCTCCCCGAACTTGAAATAAACTCCGAACGTGCTCCGAACTTAGTCCGAACTCAAATACACAGTCCAAATGTCCACCAAACTCTCAACGAACGTAGTTTTTCTGAAAAACACCGAACTCTCTCCAAAACACCTCTGAACTCGGTCCGAACACTCTCCGAACGTGGAACGAACCCTCACAGAATAAAAATTGGACCGAACTCCCTCCGAATGAACTCCGAACTCTCACTGAACAGGAAATCTGGCCGAACTCTCTCCGACTGGGCTCCGAACTCTCACCGAACAAGAAACAAGACCGAACTCTACTTCGAACTTCGGGTCCAGAGCGGTTATGCCGAACTTGGGGTTCGGCCAAACGAGAAAATTTCAGAAAACTTTGAATCACACAGAAAAACTAAACCTCTCGAGCTCTGGACTATCAATCGAACAAAACACAGCAGAAACAAAGCATTTGAACGCAAATCATGATGAATAAAAGGCAGATTTTCAGAAATGAAGTTTAGATTTGATGAAAAACGAGCTTTTAATCACACAAATTAACCAAAATTAAACTGAGCAATACCAGATAGCTCTGATACCACTTGAAAACGCTGGAGCGTACGGATCGGATTAGTTCGACATCAATCGTGTAATAGAAAGATGAACAAACGTGTAAATAACATGTTGAATCTCTCATTCAATAACAAGATCAGTTACAGAGAGAATCAGAACAAATACACTTTGTAAACACACATACTTGCCAAAAACTCGTTACAAATAACAAAGCTAACAACCTATTTATAACTATCGACTGTCCGAACTCCTATGTTGGTCCGAACCCTAGGTTTGGCCAAGGTTCGGCCGGGGTTCGGCTAGAGTTCGGCCGGCAGCAAAAAAGTTGAAATCTTTAAGTGTTTTTCTGATATAGCACGTTGCCACATGATGTATCAACATATCGTATGGTTGTTTAGAACTTGTACTATTAAAGTGTTGTGTTTGTATTTGGTTGCTAAACATTGTAAGACTTATGGTTGTGTTGTTATGGAATCTATTGTGATGACTTTTGTTTTCAGTATTGGTACAAGATTGTATTATGCTCAGGATATTATAGCTTGCTGAAGCTAGAAGTTATGTAATGCCTTGAGTAGGAATTGCTTAGAACTCCCTATGTCCTCTGTTTCCTTAAATAGTCATAACGGTGCTTAGTTTCGTGAGCCCTCCCCCTATTCCGGGTTGTATCGGATGGGTGTTCCCTCCGTAGATCCTTGAGACATGGAACTGAAGCGATGCTTCACGTTGATCCATACCGTGGGGGCAAGACCGGAGCAAGCACTTATACCCCGTTTGTGTGAAAACCCTTATGGAGATTGGTCTGTGTCACAGATGCATTACAGTTGAGTCTAAATGAACCTTTATGTTGATTCTAATCGGGCGTCTCACCTTACTTTCAGTCGATGACGAAGGACGGTGCTAGCAAGACCACCGGAAAAAGGACACGTTAGAATACTGACGATCTTCAGAAAGAAGCTAATGAAGACAACCGATCCCTACATGTTGTATACGGGAAAGGATGGAAATCCTCTTACTTCAGAACAAAAGCGCGAAAAGGAGCAAGAAGAGCGATTCCAGAAATTGATTGTTGACGGGATTGCTGCGGTATTCCCGAATCTAGTTGCTAAAGAAAAAAGGATAGCAGTAGAGAAGGATGACAAAGAAAAGCAAGACCCCTTATATGCTGAAAGGACCGAGTCAAGCCACCATCGTAGGTCCAAGTCTGAAAGGCACAAGGTTGTCAGAGTTGAGTTGTCTGCCAGTTCCCGAAGCGAGCCTAAGAGGCGTCGCCATCACAGTCCTGATTCCTACAGCTCGGGGGATCATGAGCGAAAGAAGAGTAAGAAAGAGAAGAGAAGAGCCAAAGAAAGAGGTTGCAGTTATAAGACTTACATGGATAGTAAGCCAAGAACTTTCCGAGGTGATAAGAGCGCCACTGAAGCTCTTAACTGGTAAGATGAAGTGGAAGGGAGACTGGATATTAGTGAGTGTGCTGAGAAGGATAAAGTGAGGTTTGCTTCACAATCGTTCAAGGGTCCAGCATTGACCTGGTGGAAGACGGAACTCCATAACCATGGAAAGACCAAGGCCTATGATATAGAGTAGGCCAAGTTTCGTAAGATGGTTCAGCAAAAGTTTCTCCTAAAGCACGAGTCTGAAAAGCTAGAGAACGAGTTTATTCATATAGAGATGAAGGGTTCAGACTACATGACTTACATCAATCGGTTCAATGAGCTGCTAAATCTGGTCCCGCATATGGCGAAGAAAGAGTCGACCAAGATTCGACGGTTTGTGTATGGTTTGAGCCCCGTCATTAGGGCTGATGTTAGAGCTTCCCGACCCCATACTCTAAAACCAGCAATGAATTTGACTGGAACTTTATGTGAAGAATGGGATCGTCTTTCTGGAAAGAAAGGGGAGTCCTTTGATCGAAAGAGGAAGTTTGGTGGTAAAGGTCGTGACCGTGGTCGTGACCAAGGAGGAAAGAAATGGCACCGAGAGGAGAGAAGGGGCAGGGATGACAGAGGAAGGGATTACAGGAAAGAGAAGCCCACGTGTTACAAATGCAACACCATCGGGCACTATGCTGATCAATGTGTGAAGCCCGTGGGGTGTTATAACTGTGGAGACAAGGGACACCGGATCGCTGATTGCCCAAAGCCAAGGGATGACACCAGATTCAGGAACAAGGGCAGAGATGGCGGAGGCCCAAAAGGTAAACCTCGAATTTTCTTAATGACTATTGATGAGGCCCGTAAAAACGATGATGTCATATCCGGTACGTTTTCTATGAATGGCAATTATGTTAGTGTGTTATTTGATTCTGGTGCAAATAGGAGTTTCGTTTCTACTACCTGTATTTCCATATTGAAATGTGTATTGCATGCTTTAGATCGGCCTTATATATAGAAACTGCTAATGGGCAAGAAGTTCGTATCCCTGAAATTGTTAAGAATTGCCAGTTAAGATTAGACGATGCCCTATTTAATTTAGAACTACTTCCCATGACCTTGAGTGAATTCGATGTTGTACTCGGAATGGATTGGTTGAGTCGGCATCAAGCTACGATTCGTTGCGACGAGAAGATTGTAGAAGTTGAATCCACGGACGTGAAAATTCACACGATAGTGGGTGATCGTCAAGCGCGACCGTTAAAGATAATTTCAATGCTCAAGGCGAACAAATGCATGAAGAAAGGATGTCATGCTTTCCTACCTAACTTGGTAGAAGTCCCTCGCGAGAAAAGTGTTGAAGATGTACCCGTTGTTTCGGAATTCGCCGATGTATTTCCGGATGATATACCGGGATTGCCACCTAAGCGACAGGTGGAGTTCCAAATTGAATTGGCACCAGGAACGACTCCTATAGCTGAGGCGCCGAATAGACTTGCGCCATCTGAAATGCAAGAATTAAAGAGCCAACTACAAGAACTTTTGGATAAGGGTTTCATTCAACCTAGCTCTTCACCTTGGGGAGCTCCCGTGTTATTTGTGAAAAAGAAGGATGGATCATTGCGTATGTGCATTGACTACCGTGATCTCAACAAAGTAACCATCAAGAATAAGTATACACTCCCTCGAATAGACGATTTGTTTGATCAGCTCCAGGGAGCGAGTTATTTCTCCAAGATTGATTTGAGGTCTGGATATCATCAAGTAAGGGTTAGAGAAGAAGATCTGCCAAGAACTGCATTTAGAACAAGGTATGGGCACTATGAGTTCATAGTGATGCCATTTGGTTTAACGAACGCACCTGCAATCTTCATGGACCTGATGAATCGAGTATGTAAGCCATACCTTGACAAATTTGTGATAGTCTTTATTGATGATATAATGATCTACTCGCGCACAAAAGAGGAACACGAAGAACACCTCAGAACAATATTGGAACTTCTTAGGAAGGAGAAGCTTTATGCAAAGTTTTCCAAGTGTGAATTTTGGCTTCGTGAAGTTCAATTTTTGGGTCATATTGTGAGTGATGCTGGAATTCAGGTGGACCCAGCAAAGGTTGAGGCGGTAAGAAATTGGGAACAACCTAAGTCTCCTACCAAGATTAGGCGATTTTTGGGTTTAGCAGGATATTATCGTCGCTTCATTCAAGATTTCTCCAAGATCGCTACACCTTTGACCGCGTTAACTCAGAAGAACGCAAAGTGGGATTGGAAGCAGAAACACACCAATGCTTTTGAGCTTCTAAAGCAAAAGTTGAGCACCGCTCCTATACTCTCCTTACCCGAAGGATTAGGGGATTTTGATGTTTACTACGATGCGTCAATCAATGGATTGGTATGTGTGTTGATGCAACGAAACAAAGTGATCGCTTATGCGTCAAGGCAGCTTCAGACACATGAGAAGAATTATACTACACATGATCTGGAACTTGGTGCGGTAGTGTTTGCCCTAAAGATTTGGAGGCAATATCTATATGGAACGAAGTTTGTGGTTTTCTATGACCATAAAAGTTTGCAGCATTTGATCAATCAGAAGGAAATAAACATGTGTCAAAGGCGTTGGATGGAGGTGTGAAGTGATTATGATTGTGAGATAAAGTACCATCCCGGAAAAGCCAACGTGTTGGCTGACACATTGAGTAGAAAAGAAAGAACCAAGCCTCTGAGGGTTCGTGCGATGAGAATAGATGTGCACGCTGATCTGATCGATGAAATTTTGAAAACCCAAAAGGAGCAAATAGCTGATCCAGAAGTGAATAGAAAGGAAGAGATGATGACCATCGTGGGTTGCCTTACTAAGGGACCCGATGGTATCCTTACACTGGGAAATAGAATTTGGGTGCCGAAGGAAGGCGGTCTCCGTGAAATGATCCTTCGTGAAGCACATAAGTCCAGGTATATGATGCACCCTGGTAATGATAAGATGTACCAGAATCTGAAACCCCACCATTGGTGGCCGGGGATGAAAAGAGCAATTTCCGAGTATGTTGGGAAATGCCATATGTGTTTGTAGGTAAAAGCTGAGCATCAGAAGCCCGCTGGTTTACTTCAACCTTTAGAAATACCCGAGTGGAAATGAGACATGGTGACTATGGATTTTGTAACCAAGCTTCCTAAAACTAGGAGTGGTAATGATGCTATGTGGGTAATCGTGGACCGATTGACAAAGTCAACTCACTTTTTTCCGATTAAGGAAACTTACCTCACAGAACAACTGGCCAAGATTTATGTAAATGAAATTGTCTCAAGGCATGGAATTCCATTATCAATTGTGTATGATGGAGATGGCCGATTTACTTCCCATTTCTGGCAAAGTCTTCAGGAAGCTTTGGGAACTAAAGTGAAATTGAGTACGGAATATCATCCGTAGACGGATGGGCAGAGTGAAAGAACCATCCAAACCTTAGAGGACATGCTAAGAGCATGTGTGATGGAATTCGGTGGCGGTTGGGATACCCACGTCCCGTTGGTAGAGTTTTCATATAATAATAGTTATCACTCTAGTATACAAATGGCTCCGTTTGAAGCTCTATATGGCAGGAACTGTAGAGTCCCGTTGTGTTGGTCTGAAGTTAGAGAAGGGCAACTAACGGGACTAGAGTTGGTTATGGCTACGAATGATAAGGGTTGAGAAATTAAAGAAAAGCTTAAAGCCGCACAGGATCGGCAGAAGTGTTATGCCGATAGTCATCGTAGGCCATTAGAATTCAAGAAAGGAGATATGGTAATGCTTAAAATATCCCCTTGGAAAGGGATCATTCGGTTTGGAAAGAGAGGAAAGCTAAGTCCTCGCTATATTGGACCTTTCAAGATTATATCCAAATTCGACAAGGTAGCATATCAATTGGACTTACCCGAAGAACTCAGGGGAATTCATGATATGTTTCATGTATCGAACTTGCGTAAATGTATGGTTGATGAAGTACTAGCAACTCCATTAGTAAATTCGTGTTAATGAGAAATTAAACTTTACAGAAAGGCCGGTTGAGATTGTTGAGAGAATTGTCAAGAAATTATGCAGAAAGAAGATTCTGACGGTTAAGGTTAAGTGGGATGCTCAACGTGGAGTCGAGCATACTTGGGAATCGGAGGCGGAAATGCGTAGGAAATACCCGCACCTTTTTTAGCCTAAGTGAATTCCGAGACGGAATTCTTTTTAGGGGGGAAGGATGTAACAACTTTGGTAAAACCTTCGAGCTCGGAATATAAAATTTTAAGAATTTTTTTTTTCTGGGAGGCATGAGGACCGCATGCCCTCTCTGGTTTAACCTCTCGCGGTTCTCATGACCCGTCGGGTCGCTGGATCAGGATCCGCGTGTTTTTACCCCTAAGGACCGTATGGGGGTATGTTTGTGCACCTCTCGCGGTCCTTATCGACACCCAGTAGTATAAAAATGAGATTTCTCTCATTTGTTCACTCCCATCTTAGAGAGATCTAAGTTTTCGATTGGTAATCCCCTGTGGAGGCCATCTCCGGCCAAAGGAAGCCTCAGATGTGAAGATTCAAGCACATACAAGTTCCACGAAGCTCGGGTAAGCCTCTAGTTCACCCATTTCTCCATTTTGAGCATGGTTTTGTTGTGATCCTCTACTAACAAGGAGTTTCTAGGGTTTCTAAAGGCATTGCATGTCTGATCAAGAGTGATCAAAGGCTTGTGGGAGTGTTCGTGTTGCAATCCAAGGTTAGTTTGTGTCAGGTTTTGCTTTATATCAAGTTTTTGGATGACCTATTGCCTAAAATCGGTTTTGATGATGCATGCAAGGGTAGATTCAGCTTCTGGAGTAATCAAGAACCTTAGAGAACTGAAAAACCCGCTTAGAGAAGCTTAGTACAAGTTTTGTTGCTAAAGGTACAAGTCTTTTATGCATGCATGTGTATTTTCGGGTTTGTTGATGCTTCTGGAATATTTGGCCTGGGAAACCCACCATCTCATTGACAAGATTGTCACATAGGAAGAGATTGGTAATCGGATGGAGGCGGTGTTTGTAGTTTTGTCTATAAAAAAACCCAAAAACCGAGTATTTTGGACTTTTCAAAATGGGTTAATGACACCTGGAAGATCTCAGTGGCTCTTGGCCCTAAATTTGAGTTCAATCAGCCCATAGGTGGAAACCAAAATGTTGGAATGATTAAAATTGGTTAAACCCGCTTGCAATATGATTTCGGGTAAATTTGGAACAAAACCGGGACTTGTAACTTTGGTTAGACAGGGCCTCAGTGCCTAAATTATTGATATTTGGCTACTGAAACATGTTGGAACAAAACCCCATCGTCGAAACGAGCTAAAAATGTAAAATGGAAAAAAATTCACTAAATGGCAAAATAGTCGATGAGGACCGCATGGGTTTCTTCTTGATATTTGGCTACTGGAACATGTTGGAACTAAACCCCATCGTCGAAACGAGCTAAAAATGCAAAATGGGAAAAAATTCACTAAATGGCAAAATAGTCGATGAGGACCGCATGGGTTTCGTTTGTTGGTACGCTCGCGGTCCTCATAGCCTGGAAAGTCAACGTGGTCTGTTGACCACCCATGAGGACTGCATGGGATTATTTTCTGGTTTGCTCGCGGTCCTCATGTGTCCCTGGACAGTTTCAATATTTTGTTTTGTTTTGTGTTTGGGAAATTACCGAGAACCCGGTTTTGTTAATTTTACGAGTAGAGTCCCGTGGAATTTTAATGGTGATGTTTCACCACCCGGTTGGACTCGAGGATCTCATATGGCTATTTTGGCCTCTCAGTACATTCCCGGGAATATTTGTAACTTCCCATTCGTGTTGGTTTTTTTCACCAAACGTTGTGTAAATGTTCTTGGTTCTGGGTTAGGTTCTGATATATTTATGTATATATTTTTAGACTCGTACTTGTGATACAATCGTTGGACCTTGGATTTCCTCGTGCCTGGTGACGTTATAGTTTTTCCGCCCGTCGCAATCTGTGAGTTGATAGCTTTCCCCCTACTTTTGTTTAAATATTTTGGGGTGTACATGAACCATGTCTTGTTGTGTTACTTGTTACTGTGCTTAGGTACGTGTTACCGTGTTATAAATTTACTTCATGTTACGTGACGTTCATGACAGATTAGTATGGTTAATTTAGGTCCGTGTGGGGCCACAAAGACATATATTGCACCAATACAGCTGTAAAGGTAGATCAAGGTGTCTCACACCCGTTATTGTTGATCCATTAGGGGTCGGGTGATGGCGTATATGCCTAGTCGTGGGGAGCGGTGACGGCCACTGGGCCATTTACCCCTCTCGCGTGCTGGTTTAACCATAGGAATTTACAGCAGGCACAATGTTTTTGGAAACAAGTTTTGGTTGTAAAAATGAGTCAAATGCGCTACGACTCACCAACAACTTTTCGTTATTGACGTTTTTTTGGTTCATGTGTAGGTAAGTAAAGCTATGGTGGAAGTCACGTTGTGGTTTTGGGACAAGATTTTTTTTTGGTATTGGGGATTATCTTGTTATTATGTCGTTTTGTTACTGTCATGACTATCTTATGTTGTTTGTTTGTGCCATCACCGTACTTGTAGCCTTAGGGTGTCCCTGGGCTTAGTTTATTTTTGAAGCTTGTTTGTAAGACTTAACATAATCTATGTTATAGCCGACATGGCTCTAGTTATGTTTATCGGACGGGTCGTCCTTTGTTGTGAGCCTTTGTTTACTCTTGTATCTATATGTTTGCTTCCGCAAGTTCTAATACGGGCGACCGGTCCCACTCTCCTCTCCCCCACGTCTGGCAGGGCGCGGCGGGGCGGGGTGTGACACATAGAACCACCATCCATCACCGTATATCCCCACTGATACTCTCACACAAACACCAAACCACCACCTCGCCACCATACAACCACTATGAATCACCACCAACTCGTCAACTTATAACACCACCAACCCAATGCTTTACAACACCCTGATCAACGTTCCCATGCACATCATCACCAACTAACATTTCTGGAGAATATACCCGGATGCATGGTAATGAGGATGCCACCATCGCGTTATCACCCATGATTCACGGTATGATACGTCCTCCCTCACTCTATTTTCTTTGTGTTAAGAGGTCTATGATTATTTAACAAGTTTGTCATCTAGGGTTGCAACGGATACACGCATGAATATGATCCAACAACCTCTCGTCTAATTCACATCC
The DNA here is from genome assembly GCA_039602395.1 of Deinandra increscens subsp. villosa. Taxonomy (NCBI): domain Eukaryota; kingdom Viridiplantae; phylum Streptophyta; class Magnoliopsida; order Asterales; family Asteraceae; genus Deinandra; species Deinandra increscens. Next base: position 21,147 of record JBCNJP010005805.1, read on the forward strand.
TCAGTCTTCAAAGGTATAACTTCTAACCCATCTTGTTCATTCCATCATGTCGTTCATTATTTTGACATGGATTGATTTTGTTGCATGCACGGTTGTTAGAGCATAATTGGTTCGGCATGTGAAGTATCTGAACAAGACGAAGATGCAAAAGGTGTTGCCCACGAAGTGTGACTTCGTGGGACTCCAGTTCGTGAACAGTGTCAAGAGTATAAATACCGAAAAGTCATGAGCATCGGATCGTTTACTCGATCTAGCTATTTTGGATATGAGAAAGTAATTAAAGATTGTTTATTGATCTCAAACGAACAAATTACAATCTGGAAATTACTCAGAGAAGACACCTTAGAAAACACACACTTAACACTCAGACACTTGCTCAATCGTCGCTGAAAAACAATGTACACAACATATTAATACCCCAGTCCACGAACTGATCTTAAACCATGGTTCGTGTGCATCCGAACTCATCCGAAGTGTGACTTCGGATGACAGTTCGTGTCTGATGTGTCGGATCTAAACAAGAAAAACGGTCAAGTTAAAAAATGGTAAATACTAAGTGACCAAACCACACACTAGGGCAAGCGTACCTGGCGTATGCAATATAGTATCAATAAGTACCGAGTATCAATCCATGGACGCGTAATCAGACTCCCGATAATGTATCATAACTAATATTTAACCGATGCAATTGGAATGATTGAATTAAGTAAACGAAGCAAGCAATAAGACTAACAGTAAACAAACAGCAGACAACGCAAACGACAGAAGAACAGAATGAGAGAGATATCACCTAGCCTAGAATCCACTAAACCCACATAAGACCCCCGGCAAGACCTATCAACATGAAACTATCACCAAGTGAGAATAACCCAACCAAGGAGGACTATAGACACATCCCGCATGATCAGATAATTCTAAATGAAGCACATATAGCATAATATGTGAATATGCACAACGGTTTCACAGTTTCGGTCGAAACATGCAAAACACGCATCAATCGGGAAACACCAAGAGAGGTCTCTCTAAATGAATCCTAATACATGCAATTACTCTAATTCTGATTATCTAGGACCTAGAAATCACTAAACACGAATAAATAGGCTCAAATATAGCGGTCACAAGTATTCTAACCTATCAAACAATGTCTAGCCAATAACTAGCAAACGAAACAACTCGGTCAAGTTCATTCCACAAGGATGCACACAAAATCATCCACTAATCAAAGATATATCATCATGTAGGAGGTCTCTGGCTCATGCATTAACCCAAAAACCCATTTAAGTTCAAGGATCAACAATAAACTAACTAATAATGGTTGCAATTCCACAATCCCTATCAATTAGTCCACATAATACATCATTAACAGCAACTAATTAATGTCAGGACCGATTTCACATCGTGAATCCCGATCTTGAGCAAGAACAAAGGTGAGATGGAAGGAGGAGACGGGATGAAGATAATCAAAGATAATAAATGACAAGAAATGATAAAATCAACGATTCATTGATTATTGCTTAATGATTACAACGAACCGAATGATTACAAACTCGTCATTGGAAATCTATGGTCACATTGGGTTGAGCTCAAACCCAATGTGTGACTCTCTCTCTAGAAATGATAGCTCACATCACTCATTATTCATCCCTTATTCATCTTATTCATCATCTTTCTAATGAAGCTATCCCTTCCTATTTATAGAGAGCCCATGTGCTCACTAGCCCACTAACTAGTAAAACACAAATAAAATGAGCAAATACAAATAAACAAATGACATAATTATTATTAATTAAATCAAAGATGATTTAATTAATATGAAGCTTGACTCTCTCGAACCGATCTTCCGTTGACTTTTACGTTGACCGTTGACCCGAACGGTTGACTTTTCAAGAAAACGTCTTCGGTCCAAACTTGCAAGCCTCGAGCATCACAACCCGCGTCTCTGAATCAAATCACAATGGATTCTTCAACCGAATTATTCGAAAATAGATTTGATGGCGTCAGTCATACTTATTAAAAGTTCCAACAATTCCCCCTTGACTGACGCTTTCAAATCTGTCAAACTGGTGAAGAACCGCTCTGTCGTGCATCTTCAAAGAATAACGGATAAACCGGAATCTTTCTGTTGTAAAGGTTCCCCCTTTGAATAAGCTTCTTCTGTTCTTGTTGCTCCAGTTGAGATCCAAGTGCTGCAGTTCACTCGGTTCACACGGTCGGGTACAATACTAAGAATGCTGAACATTGGAGAAAAAAATCGCAACAAATCGAATCAGATAAACCAATCAAACACTGAAAATGCTCCAACTTCAGATAATCGACCCGATAATCCAAATCCATAAAAGTTCCCCCTTTTCTCTAGATCCCTCTGAAAACATCCGATGCGGAAGCGGAAAATCAGATGCAGAGGGTGGAACCGTTCCGCTCAGTTCCGAAGAGAAAACGACACTGAAATTCTGAGATCGGACAATCTTGCGAAAAACCGGAAGCCGGGTTTTGACAGTTGTGAATGATCCATAAATACTGAACTTGTTCCGCGTGACTGGGTTAGATGCGAAAATAATGTCAAATCAGTGAAAAACTGAGATCCCGAGCATAAACGCAAAAATTTATTCATAACCGGAGTCTTCATAATTTTGGGCGAAGAAAATCGAGCTCGGAAAAATATTCCGTGAAGAATTCTGAGTTAAATGGTGCAATTTGGAATGATTCTGAGAAGACCGTAAATTTTATTCAAGTAACGGTCCTCCGTTAGAGATTTAACGGACAATTCCAATATTTAACTGAGATTCCAGTTAATTCGGTTAGATGACATCAGCGCTGCATCAGCTAAACAACTTGGAGTGAGACATAACGAAACAGTCACAAACTTAACCGAGAAGCGAAACCAGTCCGTCAGTGGTCGTTAGCTAACGTGGCCTTGACGTCAACAAAAACTAGAAATCCGGTCAAATAAACGGAATAAATCCATGACCACTAAAATATTTTCAAAATTTCGTTTCGGCGTTATCTCGTTATTCTTGTAGAAAAATTGATGAGAAAAACCCCACATTTAACGAATAATGTTAAAAATTTATTAGTGAAAAAAATCTCTTTAGAAAAATCCATGATCCATGAATTAAGCCCTCCACCAATCAGAATTCATTTTCATAGCTGATCCAACGGACAGAAAAAATCAGATCTGATTGCTGTAGGTGATGATCCGTGTGAATAACACAGCAGCCAATCACAGCACCGCAGCTACAAAGCCTTTAATGGCTGACTTTCTAGAGACTAGGACCCACGAGAGTTTTGCAAGCCAATCAGGAGCGCCCAGGGACTTGGCCTCAACGGCTCCTTTTATTAGCCTGGGTCCCACGCGCTTTTCCATGTGTCAATTAAAATTCAACAACACAATTAGGGTTGTTAATATCTCGGTGCATGCGACAAAAGGGAGAGAGAAGGCGCTGCTGACTTTCAAAGTTTCTTTAACCCAGGATGGCCCACGGCTGTATTCTTCAACCAATCTGATTAAGACAACGAATTTTAGGAAAATGAATCAGCCGACAACCAGGAGAGATAAACATTCTTCTATGACCAGTGGAAAGATGCCAAGTCATCATGGTCTCCTCTTCAACCTCCGAAACCCTAGCTGGTCGGAACTCCACCGGAAAAACGAAATACCGCCAGAAATACGTATTTCGTTCATAACTCGGTCGAAACTTGATGAAATCCTTCGAATCTTATACCCACGAACTCGTTATTCGATGCTCTATCCATCTAGACAATCAAAACTCACTGAAAAACACCCGAACAAAAACCCAGATGACGAAATAAGTCGAGATCGCCAATGTCACTCGAGATCGCCAAACTTTATTGAAGTCGCCAAGGCTACACGAGGTCGCCAAGGCTTATTCGAGGTCGCCAGGTTATGAAATCGCCAAGAGCAAGCTCGAAATCGCTAAGAACCATTCGAGATCGCCAAGAACAACTTCAAATTCAGCGAAGTCGCCAAGTATATCTTCAAGAACACTCGAGATCGCCAAGAACATCTTCAAGCTCTCTCGAGGTCGCCAAGAACATCTTCATCAGCTGCAAAATCGCCAAGGCAATCTTCAACCAAAATGAAGAACACCAAGAACACCGTGAAACACACACTACTGTGTGTTTTTCCAGATCTTCCCAAACCCTTATGTTTTAGACAAAACCGATGCTCCCAATGGATCCGGAACGCGTTTTCCATCAAGAATAGTGCTTTATTTCATCAAAAAACACTGAGTATAACACCAAAAACTCAGAATCAAAGCTCAAAAAATCTTCAAAACTCCAAAAACGGGAAAACTCTAACAGTTTCGTTTTTCAGCCTCAGATCTCGTATTTCTTCACTGATTATGACATATGAAGCATGAAATCACTCCCAAATGAACCCAATAACAAGAATATATCATCAGATTCATCCAGAAATCATCCAAACAGCTCCAAAAATAAGAAAAAATAGAAAAAGGTCTCCAAAGTGGGTTTTCCAATCAGCACCTCATTCAAGCTCAAAATCAAGATCCGAGTGATCAGATTCACGGTGAGATGAATCTGATCGGTACCCGCTCTGATACCATTTGTCAGGACCGATTTCACATCGAGAATCCCGATCTTGAGCAAGAACAAAGGTGAGATGGAAGGAGGAGACGGGATGAAGATAATCAAAGATAATAAATGACAAGAAATGATAAAATCAACGATTCATTGATTATTGCTTAATGATTACAACGAACCGAATGATTACAAACTCGTCATTGGAAATCCATGGTCACATTGGGTTGAGCTCAAACCCAATGTGTGACTCTCTCTAGAAATGATAGCTCACATCACTCATTATTCATCCCTTATTCATCTTATTCATCATCTTTCTAATGAAGCTATCCCTTCCTATTTATAGAGAGCCCATGTGCTCACTAGCCCACTAACTAGTAAAACACAAATAAAATGAGCAAATACAAATAAACAAATGACATAATTATTATTAATTAAATCAAAGATGATTTAATTAATATGAAGCTTGACTCGCTCGAACCGATCTTCCGTTGACTTTTACGTTGACCGTTGACCCGAACGGTTGACTTTTCAAGAAAACGTCTTCGGTCCAAACTTGCAAGCCTCGAGCATCACAACCCGCGTCTCTGAATCAAATCACAATGGATTCTTCAACCGAATTATTCGAAAATAGATTTGATGGCGTCAGTCATACTTATTAAAAGTTCCAACAATTAAGCACACATAATCATCCCAAACAATCAAAACTAGAATCAAGAGCAAAAATCACATAATCATGTTGAAAAGTCAAACCGAAAAGTCAAAATGGGTAAAGCTTCATCTAAACTAAGTGATAAATGAGAAATCAGCCACAAATCATGTCTCTAATCATGAAATCAGTCAAATCTAAGGAAAACATGAACAAACAATCAACAACTAGGAAGAAAAAACCGATTTAGATGAAGAAATCTCCAACCGAAGCCTTCAAATCTTCAATCTAAGCTTCAAAATCTTCAATCCGGCCCTTGATTGCTCCAAAATGATCTCTAATCTTGAAGATCTCTCCAAAACGTGCTCTCTGGTCGAACTCCCTCAACCCTAGGCTCAAAAATTGCTTAAATACACGTTTTGGAATTTTTACCCGACTGCCCAGTAGTCGCGGACTGCCAAAATTTTACATCTGGGACTGGCAGCCGGCGACAGGCACTTTACTGTTTTCTGGGAACAAAACTCGACGACTGCCAGAATTTCAAACAAAGGAGTGGCCGTCCGCGACTGGCACTTTTCTTCTTTTCCAAGCAAAAACTCGCGGACTGCCAGAAATTAATGTAAGAGAGTGGTAGTCCGCGACTCGGCTACTGTAGCAAAATTTCAAAAACTTCTATCTTTTGCTCCCGGGCTTCGATTCACGTTCCGTTTTCGCCGGAATCACCACAAATCAACCAATCACTACCAGATCACCTAAAATTCAACATAGGAACAATTAAGTACCAAAATCTCATCAAAACTTGAACAAAAGCAGGATAAAATGCGGGATTAATCACTCGAAAACATGTATAAGATGCGGTGCATCAAACATCCCCACACTTAACCCTTTTTCGTCCCGAAAAAGTTCGCGATGGAATCACAACCGAAAATTTTGACTTTTAGCTACTATCTTTTATTCAAAAACATAGATACTCACGCGATAGCCACGATTACCGGTATTTCGGTCTGAATAAACCCAACCGCCGAAAACCGAAGCCCCTGAACATGCTTTATTTAAGTTTATTACCAATTATGGGTCCCACACTATCAGATTCGCAACTCGACCTAATCCCATCTCAAAGCGTGAATCAGCACGGGTCGAACTGGATTAGGGTTTTTCCCACTGCAATTGAATACAATATTTATGATTTGGAGATTATGGAATATGAATGGATGGAATGATGGTTTGAGCTTGAATTGAATTTATTTATTTATTCCTAAAACTAGGGCGAATCTCCACCTGACATTACATCTCCTGAGTCCCTATCCCGAGAGGTAGTAAGCAGGCTTTGACCCTCGCACACAAAACCACATCACCCCAATAGATCATCTCCGGAGTCCATATACCTAGAGGTAGAACGTAGGATCAGCGAATTTTGTGCACTTTATTCGATTTTTTTAATAAATAAACTTCAAAACAAGCTCGAGATGGATGGATGGATGGGGCGCCACTATTTCTCGGATTTATTTTCATAAAAAGATCATAGTGTGCCGGGTTATCTCCAAATCATAAACATTTTATTCAAAAGAGGTACCTATCAACTTATTCAACAGTTCGGCTTTGCTACTACACTAAAGGCGGGAACCCACAATATTTATTTATTTAGATTTATTTAAGTAGCAAAATCAGGATTTTTAAGCTTTCAGAAATCAGCTGGGCCTACCAGCACATCAAAAACTAAGCGCGCTTTCAACTTTATTCAATTTTATTTACATTCACCAAAAAGCCAAAAATTCCAGTTTTTCTATCATTTTCCATTTTTTAACCGCAAACAAATTTCAAGGACTATGTAAAAACACAACAGGGGGAAATGATTAGAAAATTTCAAAAATTTTCACAATTTTAAGCAATTTCAGTTCAATTTACCCTCCTCCCCACACTTATTTCGTACATTGCCCTCAATGTACGGTAAATCACAAATCAAGCACAAAAAGAGGTAAAGGGAACTGAAATACTCCCCTGATCAATGTCGATGTGCCAGTGAACCGTATAATGAATCTCGAACAGCTCTCGACCAATAAAATGCCAAAACTGCCGGAAGATGTGCCAAATGAGCCCAAAATATCTCCAAAAATGAATGATGAAACAGCTCTCGACCAACAGGTGCCAGAACTGCTTCTCAGGTAAGTATCTAGTCAAACACAACACACATCAAAGCCAACATCAAATAGATACATAACAGTGAAAAGTATCAAGTCAACCCAACCCATATACAAAAATATCCCGAGTTTGTAACTCTAAATAAATACATCAAAAATCAAAATAAAAAGAGTACAACTCGGATAAGAAGTAACCGATGTCTAAGGGCTGCTGATCTGGTGGAGGCTAGACGGACGGGAGGCGGTGGGGGCTGAAAACTACGAACGGCTGCTTCTTTGATGCCTTGCACTTCTTGCGCTTCTTTCCAGCGCGTGAAGATGGAACCTGATCCGAAACTGTAAAATTTCTCAACAAAATAATGTTAGTACAATGAAGAAAATGAGAAAATATGAAAATCGGGCTTCAGACGGGCAATAGCTGAGATAATCGGCAAAGTAATGTAATCTGATCGAATGCAAACCGCGAGACTGGAGATTGAGTACCCGACAACTTGCATTAACCAGAACCAGCTAAACCCGAGAGAAACCCTAACACGAACCGTCCAATTGTCGTTTATGAAGAGAATGGTTCGCATGTCAAGCCAATGTGATCAGAAAATAGGGCGGTGAGTCGCTGGAATGGAGATTGATTACCAACGACTTGCAGCCACTGAACTAGTATGCACAATCACAGTTTTACCTAAAACGGGTTGTTCATTTGTCATTTATGAAGGGAACGGCCCGAAATAAGCAAAACAACAGAAAAACCATTGAAATCCTAGCACAAACCGCCATTTGTCACTTATGAAGAGACGCCTTGCGCGAGGACTAAACCCAAAAGCTTAGAAAACCAGTGTGTGGACGTTTGTTTAAAAAATTATGAATTGAACGTCACACAAACTGGAATTCTAAACAAACCCGAGAAATTGTACCATCCTACGGACCACTGGAATGGAGATTAAGTACCAATGGCTCACATTACGGCACAAAATCTCTCGAAAAACGGGCATAACCCGTTCGTAAAACCGACTAAACCAACACCACATTGGGTGTTCAAAACAACCAATCAGACAAAATCAAGCATATAGGCATCAAGGGCATCCAGAATTGAAACTTTAACAATTAAAACCTAAAGGTAACAAAGATAAACGAGAAACTATAAAAACAACTAATGTAAACTAAGAATCCTACAAAGTAATTAAAACTAAACCTCAAACAAACGAGCAAAGAACCTAAACGAGCAAAGTGAAAACATGGAATTAAAATAACGAAGCCTAATTAATTAAACATATTTTTCTGATTTTATTTTGATTTTTTTTTATAATTTTTTTTTTTGAAAAATAAATATAAAACCAGCCGAAAGCTAAAGGTAAATTGAGGGTAAATTGAAATTGAAACAATTTGGGGGTTTTTAAAAGTTTTGACCTAATTTTGACTGGGGCAAAATCGCGGACTGCTAAAAATACTTTAGAAAATTTGGCGGTCGGCGACTCGCAAGAAATTATCAGATTTAGAGATGGGTCGCGGACTGCCAGAAATTAATCAATAAAAATGGCAGTCCGCGACTGCTGTGCACCAGCAAACTTAAAAATATATTTAACACTAAAAAACACCCGGAATCGCAATAAAACTAAACCAAACCATCAAGAATCAACTAAAACTATCCTAATACTTACCCGGGACTGTTCGGGACTCAAAAATGATGTCACAAACCTGTTATGCTCGTTCTATACCCGAAACTTATCCAAAATTCCAAAAATAACCCTATTATGCAAAGTCTTCAACTTGGCACGCAAAACGATACAAACCTCACCCGAATGAACCTCTTTTCTGCCCCGGATGCATCTACCAACCTGCAAAACTAAAAACCACGCATAAAATGGAAAAAGAAAGATCAATTGCAACTAATGTAACCTAAAATTACCAAAAAGTCAAAGAAGACCAAGAAAAAGTCAAACTAAGCTAGAAATCAACCAAATAAGCACCAAATACCTAAATCAACCTCAAAACCTAAACGGGTTGCCTCCCGCAAGCGCTGAATTATTTACGAGTTGTCAGCCCGACTCGGCCCCGCGATCAGGGTGGAACGTCCAAAAGCGTAACAACCTCCTCGTTCGCGTTAATCGGATCTCCTAAGTAGTGCTTCACTCTATGTCCGTTAACCTTGAACCAGCTACCATCAACTCCCTCAATCTCAACCGTCCCATAAGGAAAAACCTGTTTAATCACGTGAGGACCGGACCATCTAGACGTCAATTTACCCGGAAACAGTTTCAACCTCGAATTAAAGATAAGCACACGATCTCCTGGTTTGAAGTCTTTCTTCCTAATATGACTATCATGAATCCTCTTGGTCCATGCTTTATACGAACCGGTTGTCTCGTACGCGTGATCGCGTAACTCCTCCAACTCGTGTAACTGAAAGAATCGTCCTCGAGATTGACAGCCTTAATAGCCCAATAAGCGCGATGCTCGATCTCAACTGGTAAATGACACGCCTTCCCGTAAATCAACCTAAACGGCGTGGTGCCCGTAGGTGTCTTGTAAGCCGTACGGAAGGCCCACAATGCGTCATCCAGTTTCTCCGCCCAATCCTTACGGTTCTTGCTAACCGTTTTCTCCAAAATCTGTTTAATCCCACGATTCGTAAGCTCAACCTGCCCACTCGTCTGGGGATGATATGGTGTAGCCAATCTATGCGTAACCCCATAACGCTGCAACGCCTTCTCCATCTGAGCGTTGCAAAAGTGGGTGCCACGATCGCTAATGAGTGCCTTCGGCACTCCAAACCTCGCGAACAGTTTCCCTAAAAACCTCACAACAACTCTCGCATCATTAGTGGGGAGGGCTTGTGCCTCGACCCACTTCGAAACATATTCAACCGCAACGAGAATGTATTTATTCCCGCGAGATGGCGGAAACGGACCCATAAAGTCGATACCCCAAATATCAAAAATCTCACAAACCTGAATACTAGTCTGGGGCATCTCGTCTCTCTTACCTAAATTGCATGCGCGCTGACAATTGTCACATTTGCTAATTAACTCAAACGCATCTCTGAAAATGGTCGGCCAGTAGAATCCCGACTCAAACACCTTTTTTGCAGTGTAAAGCGCTGCGTAGTGTCCTCCGGTCGGACCCTCGTGACAATGTCTCAAAATCTGACGTGCCTCACGTCCATGCACGCATCTCCGGATCACAGAATCAGCTCCAACTCTATACAAATGCGGATCCTCCCAAATATAGTATTTCACATCCGACAAGAACTTCTTCTTTTGCTGAAATGAAAGTGCTTTCCGCAAAGCACCAGTCGACAAATAATTCGCCAAGTCGGCGAACCACGGCTCCTCTGGATCATCTCTCGCCTCCACAAAATCAAGCAACTCATGGGGGAAATAGTCATTTATGGGAATCCCCTTGAGCTGATCATCATCAGAACCCTCTAAGCGCGAAAGATGATCGACTGCAACATTCTCGGCCCCTTTCTTCTCACGGATCTCAATATCAAATTCCTGCAACAGCAGGATCCATCGAATGAGTCTTGGCTTAGCATCCTGTTTGTTGAACATATACTTAGTAGCCAAATGATCCGTATACACAATAGTCTTGGACAGGACAAGATATGATCGAAATATGTCAAAGGCAAACACAACAGCTAGGAGCTCTTTCTCGGTCGTGGTGTAACTCTCCTGCGCATCATTAAGAGTCCTGCAAGGATAGTAAATTGGATGGAAGTGTTTGTCCCTCCTCTGTCCCAAGACTGCTCCCACTGTGATATCGCTCGCATCACACATCAACTCAAAGGGCAGCGACCGATCGGGTGCAACCATGATCGGGGCGTTCACCAACTTGTCTTTGATCAAGTTGAATGCTGTCAAACACTCATCAGAAAACACAAAAAAAAGCATCTTTCTCTAGGAGATGTGTCATCAGCCTGGTGATCTTCGAAAAGTCGCGTATGAATCGGCGGCAGAATCCCGCGTGGCCTAAGAAACTCCTAATCGATCTAACAGAAGTGGGAGGTGGAAGCCTAGAAATAGTATCAACTTTGGCTCTATCCACCTCAAGCCCTGCACGTGAAATCTTGTGCCCAAGCACAATACCCTCGCGAACCATGAAATGGCACTTCTCCCAATTAAGCACCAGGTTCGTCTCCTCACATCGAGCTAACATTCGCGATAAGCTCGTCAAATACTGATCAAAGGAACTCCCAAAAACAGAAAAGTCATCCATGAAAACCTCCATGGAGTCCTCGATCATATCATGAAAAATCGCAACTATACAGCGCTGGAATGTCGCTAGAGCGTTACATAATCCAAACGGCATGTGTCGGTACGCGAATGTGCCATAAGGACATGTAAATGTGGTTTTCTCCTGATCCTCCGGTGCGATGGGGGTCTGGAAATAACCTGAAAAGCCGTCAAGAAAGCAATAATAACTGTGACCGGCTAAACGCTCCAACATCTGATCAATGAACGGTAGGGGAAAATGATCTTTCCTCGTAGCATCGTTGAGTTTGCGATAGTCAATGCAAACTCTCCACCCCGTAACCGTGCGCGTAGGAATCATCTCATTCCTCTCATTCACAACAACTGTCATGCCCCCTTTCTTAGGCACAACCTGAACCGGACTAACCCACGGTGAATCAGAGATATGTTAAATCAATCCAGCATCCAAAAGCTTCAAAACCTCTTTCTTCACCACATCCTGCATGTTCGGGTTCAGTCGTCTCTGCCTCTGGACAACAGGCTTAAACTCATCCTCCATCAAAATCTTATGCGTGCAGAAAGAAGGGCTAATCCCCTTAATATCCATAATCTTCCACGCAATAGCCTGTTTGTGCTCTCGTAACACATCTAACAACCTAGACTTCTCATTAACCGTCAAATCTGATGCAATAATCACAGGAAGTCTCGAATCCGTCTCTAAAAACGCGTACTCCGAGTGAGATGGTAACTCCTTAAGTTCTAATGCGGGCGGATCCTCAACAGACGGTCTAGATTTGGCCCTCATAGTGTCAATGACCTCAAAAACCTCCGGGCTCAAATCCAATGCACTAGTCTTCTCACTAGTAACCTCACACGCAGCAGCAGCATATACACCAAGCTGCGGGTCAACTCCACCCCAAAGCTGCGTGTCCGAAACATCTGAATCACAAATGTCGTCAAAATGATCACTCACGTGTGGAGTGATAGTATCAACAAAGTAAAGGGTATCATCCTGACCCTGAGGACGTCTCATCGAATCACGAATATCGAAGGTCACCGTCTCGTCCTCGACACGTAACGTGAGCGTACCGCTGAAAACATCAACCAAAGCGTGTGCGGTAGCTAAAAACGGGCGACCTAAGATAAGAGGCACGTGCTCGTCCTCATCCATATCGAGGATCACAAAATCGACCGGGAAAACAAATTTATCGACTTTCACTAACATGTTCTCCATAATACCCCTCGGATACTTGACCGATCGGTCCGCAAGCTGAATGGTCATGCGCGTGGGTGTCGGCTCACCTAGGTCTAGTCTCGCAAAAACTGAATATGGCATTAAGTTTATACTAGCACCTAGATCAGCAAGAGCATTGCTGACAGATAAACTACCAATCAAGCATGGAATCGTAAAACTCCCCGGATCCTTCATCTTCTGCGGAAGCTTGTTCTGGAGAGCAGTCGAACACTCCTCATTCAATGTAACAGTAGAAAGCTCCTCAAGTTTCCTCTTGTTTGTCAGCAGATCTTTCAGAAACCTGGCATACTTAGGCATTTGAGCTAATGCCTCCACAAATGGCAGATTGATGTGAAGTTGTTTGAACAAGGCCAAAAATTTACTGTAATTCTCCTCAGCTTTCTCTCTCCTCAATCTCCCAGGATATGGAACTAGAGGTGTGTACTCTCGGACTGGTTCCTTCGACGTGCTGTACTTGCTGGGCGTAGCCTCGGTTGCACCTTCCAAGGAACATCAGTCTCAACCTCAACATCTCTCTCCTCAGTAACCGGCTCAGCAGTGGCTGGCGGTACTGGATCCTGAGTGGTCTTGCCACTCCGAGTGGTAATCGCCTTAGTTGTTTGGCGAGGATTTGTCTCGGTATTGCCTGGAAAACCTCCCTGCTGGCGCTCTGACATAGATTTGGCAAGCTGGCCCATCTGTCTCTCAAGATTCTGCATATGAGTGCCCATGTTTCCCATTTTTTCACAACAGTGGAGATATCCTGCTCGTTTTTAGAAAAACGCGATTCATTCTGCTGAGCAACTTTCTGAATATCCAAGGCTGATTTCTGATTCTGTTGCATCATCTGAGCCATCATATCAGTAAGATTCTTCATGCCCATGTCCTCAGACTGAATCGGGATCTGTCTAGTGCTCTCATGGTTAGGGTTGTAGAAACCCTGTTGTCTCTGTGGCGGTCGTGGCTGAAACCCTGGTGGGTTCGAACTGCTCGACTCCTGCCTCCACCCCGAATTCTGGTTTGGTCTACAAGCCTGATTGTAGCTATACTGGTTGGGCGGTGGGCGGGCCTGGCTAGCCATGTAATCGACCTGCTCTGGTAGCTCGGTGCTGCCAACAATGGGACAACTCGTAATATCATGAGGACCAACACACAACTGACAAAATTTCACATGCTGCTGAGTATCCTGTGGCTGGCTCATCTGTTTCTGACTCGTCTGTATCTCTTTCATCATCTGCGAGAGCACATCGACCTGCGCTGAGAGAGCTGTAACGGGATCTACCTGATGAACCCCTCTCGTCTGGGGCTGTCTACTCGTACGCGTGGTAGACCACTGGTAGCCATTCAGTGCAAGCTCCTCGAGTAAATCACGTGCCTCCTCTGGCGTTTTGCTGCTCAGAGATCCACTGGCGGAACTATCAACAGTAGGTCACGTGAGGGCGTTTAAACCGCCATAGAAAATCTGCACCTGCTGATGCAACTCAATGCCATGAGATGGACATTTCCTCAACAACTCCTTAAATCTCTCCCATGCCTCATACAAACTCTCGTTGTCCTCCTGCACGAATGAATAAATCTTGTTTCGGAACATTGCGGCTTTGGACGGAGGAAAGTACTTGGAAACGAATTTCTGAGTCAAAGAATCCCAAGTAGTAATCGAACCAGGCGAGAGGGACTGAAGCCACGCCTTCGCTGCGTCGTGAAGGGAAATTGAAAAGAGTCTCAACATAACGGCCTCCGATGTGACTCCATTAAGTTTGAACGTGTCGCAAACCTCAAGGAAATTTGAAATATGAGCCATCGGGTCATCGTTCGAAAATCCATCGAACTGAACAGAATTTAACATCATGGAAATGGTCTAAGGCTAGATCTGGAAGTTGTTAGCTTCCACGGGTGGTCGTATGACACTGAGTTGCGCCCCCGCGATGTCGGGACGAGCGTAGTCGGCGAGCATGCGTCTCGGCGGAAGTGCCATCGGAACTGGAACTACTAATGCCTTCAAACGTCGAAGTCTATGGAAAACCCTCTCAGGCTCGGACAACGGTGAAAAAGGACTTCTCCAACGACGAATGCGCATAAACAGACGAAAAACGAAAAAGAAAACAGAAACAGAACATAAAGAAACTAGACTAAGCATAATATGTGAATTTGCACAACGGTTCACAGTTTCGGTCGAAACAAGCAAAACACGCATAAATCGGGAAACACCAAGAAAGGTCTCTCTAAATGAATCCTAATACATGCAATGACTCTAATTCTGATTATCTAGGACCTAGAAATCACTAAACACGAATAAATAGGCTCAAATCTAGCGGTCACAAGTATTTAACCTATCAAACAATGTCTAGCCAATAACTAGCAAACGAAACAACTCGGTTAAGTTCATTCCACAAGAATGCACACAAAATCAGCCACTAATCAATGATATATCATCATGTAGGAGGTCTCCGGATCATGCATTAACCCAAAAACCCATTTAAGTTCAAGGATCAACAATAAACTAACTAATAATGGTTGCAATTCCACAATCCCTATCAATTAGTCCACATAATACATCATTAACAGCAGCTAATTAAGCACACATAATCATCCTAAACAATCAAAACTAGAATCAAGACCAAAAATCACATAATCATGTTGAAAAGTCAAACCGAAAAGTCAAAATGGGTAAAGCTTATTCTAAACTAAGTGATAAATGAGAAATCAGCCACAAATCATGTCTCTAATCATGAAATCAGTCAAATCTAAGGAAAACATGAACAAACAATAAACAACTAGGAAGAAGAAACCGATTTAGATGAAGAAATCTCCAACCGAAGCCTTCAAATCTTCAATCTAAGCTTCAAAATCTTCAATCCGGCCCTTGATTGCTCCAAAATGACCTCTAATCTCGAAGATCTCTCCAAAACGTGCTCTCTGGTCGAACTCCTTCAACCCTAGGCTCAAAAATTGCTTAAATACACGTTTTGGAATTTTTACCCGACTACCCAGTAGTCGCGGACTGCCAAAATTTTACTTCTGGGACTGGAAGCCGGCGACAGGTAATTTACTGTTTTCTGGGAACAAAACTCGCCGACTGCCAGAATTTCAAACAAAGGAGTGGCCGTCCGTGACTGGCACTTTTCTTCTTTTCCAAGCAAAAACTCGCGGACTGCCAGAAATTAATGTAAGAGAGTGGCAGTCCGCGACTCGGATACTGTAGCAAAATTTCAAAAACTTCTATCTTTTGCTTCCGGGCTTCGATTCACGTTCCGTTTTCGCCCGAATCACCACAAATCAACCAATCACCACCAGATCACCTAAAATTCAACATAAGAACAATTAAGTACCAAAATCTCATCAAAACTTGAACAAAAGCCGGATAAAATGCGGGATTAATCACTCGAAAACATGTATAAGATGCGGT
The DNA here is from genome assembly GCA_039602395.1 of Deinandra increscens subsp. villosa. Classification (NCBI taxonomy): domain Eukaryota; kingdom Viridiplantae; phylum Streptophyta; class Magnoliopsida; order Asterales; family Asteraceae; genus Deinandra; species Deinandra increscens. The sequence continues at coordinate 37,321 of JBCNJP010005805.1, forward strand.
GCATCAACCATCCTCACACTTAACCCTTTTTTGTCCCGAAAAAGTTCGCGATGGAATCACAACCGAAAATTTTGACTTTTAGCTACTATCTTTTATTCAAAAACATAGATACTCACGTGATAGCCACGATTACCGGTATTTCTGTCCGAGTAAACCCATCCGCGACTCAGTGTCGTGAACCGTATAATGAATCTTGAACAGCTCTCGGCCAATAAAATGCCAGAACTGCCGGAAGATGTGCCAAATGAGCCCAAAATATCTCTAAAAATGAATGATGAAACAGCTCTCGACCAACAGGTGCCAGAACTGCTTCTCAGGTAAGTATCTAGTCAAACACAACACACATCAAAGCCAACATCAAATAGATACATAACAGTGCAAAGTATCAAGTCAACCCAACCCATATACAAAAATATCCCGAGTTTGTAACTCTAAATAAATACATCAAAAATCAAAATAAAGAGAGTACAACTCGGATAAGAAGTAACCGATGTCTCAGGGCTGCTGATCTGGTGGAGGCTGGACGGACGGGAGGCAGTGGGGGCTGAAAACCACGAACGACTGCTTCTTTGATGCCTTGCACTTCTTGCGCTTCTTCCCAGCGCGTGAAGATGGAACCTGATCCGAAACTGCAAAATTTCTCAACAAAATAATGTTAGTACAATGAAGAAAATGAGAAAATATGAAAATCGGGCTTCAGACGGGCAATAGCTGAGATAATCTGCAAAGTAATGTAATCTGATCGAATGCAAACCGTGAGAATGGAGATTGAGTACCCGACAACTTGCATTAACCAGAACCAGCTAAACCTGAGAGAAACCCTAACACGAACCGTCCAATTGTCGTTTATGAAGAGAACGGTTCGCATGTCAAGCCAATGTGATCAGAAAACAGGGCGGTGAGTCGCTGGAATGGAGATTGATTACCAACGACTTGCAGCCATTGAACTAGTATGCACATTTTACATAAAACCATAATTCTCGAGTTTAAAGACCATAATTCTCGAAAATATATTTATTTTACTATCTTTTATTCAAAAACATAGATACTCACGCGATATCCACGTAAATAAATTAAATTACGCGAAATTATATTTATTTTACCATTTTACATAAAACCATAATTCTCGTGTTTATATATATATATATATATATATATATAGGGTAAGGATCACGTGAAAACAACTCTTATTGCGAAAACACGAAAACAAGGCAAATTTTAACAAGGAGGGGCCTGAACTGTAAATATACTATTATTTAATTAGAAAAAACGCTGAGGGCAATTGTGGAATTATGCAAATCACATACAGGGACAAAAGACTCATTCAAAACAAGCCCTAATTAAGTGAGACTTTTTTCTCACGCACTAAATCTGTCTAACGATCTCCGATCTCCAAGAAACACGCATCAAATCTCTCTGTCGATCTCTCAGTCTATATCTCAGTCGATATCCAAGGCATCAACCACCTATCCCTCGCTGATCATCGGTCCGCAGGCTCTTCCTCCTTCTGGTGGTTACGACCATGGTTCCAAGTATTGTACTCGATCGCTCCTAGGGTTTAGTTATTTTGTCTCGCAGCAAACCAATCTATCAATCGATTAGGCATTATTCTACTTGTTGATTTCGAATCGATGATCTCTGATGTGAAACTTAATTTCTTTTGATGACTTGAAAGAGGTAAGAGGTGGAGTGTTTCGATTGTTGTTTAGTAAATTAGGGTTTATGTGTAGTCATCTTGTGATTATTCGTTAGAATGTTTACTTAGTTCACTAAAATTGAAGCACATATGATGTTGCTGTACAAAGCATAATCCATATGGTTGCACATGTGCACTACACTTGTTAGGAAAATAATGTAAACATATACAATGATGATGTTAAGATGATTGCACATGTGCAATAATCTTTAGAAGTGATCAAATTTTGACTTGTGACCAAATTTTTAATGCACATGTGAAACTTATTTATGTTAGTTCAATTTATGTTGGTTCACACAGATGATGGTTTTGTCAACTTTATAATGGTTTAGGCAACTATACTACACATGTGCAATCATCTTAATAACTATTTATCTGTTACAAATAAATACACTAGTAAGATGATTGCACATGCATGTGCAATGAACTTGGCTTGAGCCCAAATCTTTACTACACATGTGCAACTTATCTTAGCCGATACATATAATGGGTTTGTTAAGATTGCTGCACATGTGCAACCATCTTAATATGTGATTATTATTGTTTAACTGATACAAATAAATACACTGTCAAGATGGTTGCACATGTGCAATAATAATGAAATGTGAACAAATCATTACTACACATATGCAACTTATCTTAGCTGATACAAACAATGGTTTTGTTAAGATTATTGCACATGTGCAATCATCTTAGTATGTGATTATAGCTATTTAACTGATACAAATAAGTACATTGTCTATGTGATTGCACATGTGCAATAATCTAGAAATGTGGTAAAATCTACAATAAACACATGTGCAATACAATATCACCATTACAGATTAATGTCTTTATTATTACTACTTATCTGGCTTCGTGATTTATTCAGGCGAATGTAGTAAGAAAGAATCTGGAATCTAAAGTGAATAAAACAGATGGCGGGATGAAGGCAGAAACAAAGACAATTAAGAAAGAGAAGCACGTCAGTTTCGTAGATCTAGAAACAATGATGGCGGGATGAAGGCGTAAAGAAGATCAAATCTAATGGCAGAAAATGAACAGTGATGTTTCATTGTCAGTTTTGTTTGTTTTTATTGTATGTATATGGTATGGATGAAATACAATTAGTATGAGTTTAGTAACAATGAATGTAAGCAAATGATTTTTGTTTGTTGGTAATGATTTGGAAGCAGTTAGTCATTAAAAACAAAATTCTCAAAACTATACTTAGTTTTGTCATGTATAAAATTATTGCACATGTGCATGAATGTTTGTATACAATGAATATGATAAACAAAACAGATAAAATATGTTTAAATGTGGATGTCATATTAATACACATGAGCATTATGAATTTACAGGGATGGATGTTTAAAATATAATTGCTAAAGTTAATTTTGCTAAGTAAAAGATTACTGCACATATGTAATAAAATTGGATCTCGGTTAAAATGATAGCTAGGTGAAATATGTATAAGTGAGGATGTCATATTAATATACATGTGCATTGATATGTATTGGATATATTAAATTAGTATAGAATAAAATTAATTTTGCTAAGTAAAAGATTACTGCACGTGTGCAATAAAGTTGGATCTCGGTTAAAATGACAGCCAAATGAAATATGCATAAGTGGGGTACATGTGCATTGATATGTATTGGATAGATTAAATTAGTAGAGAAGAAAATTTATTTTGCTAAGTAAAAGATTACTGCACATGTGCAATTAAAGATTACTGCACATGTGCAGTAAAGTTGTATCTCGGTTAAAATGACAACCAGGTGGAATATGCATAAGTGGGGATGTCATATTATTATACATAGGCATCGATATGTATTCGATAGATTAAATTAGTAGAGAATAAAATTAATTTTGTTAATTAAAAGATAACTCTACATGTGCAATAAAAGATTACTGCACATGTGCAGGAAAGTTGTAATGGGTGTAAGACAACCATTTGTGTTTTTGCTAAGTAATGTAAAGTTATAATTGCTATTAAACAGATGAAACAAACATTAATAACGAATAATAAAAGAAAAAGTCATAACAACCACAAAAAATGTCTATTACAAACCAGGTTAAAAAAAATAATAATAAAGGAAAACATAACACCAATCATAGCAACATTAATTTTGCTAAGTAAAAAGATTACTGCACATGTGGAATAAAGTTGGATCTCGGTTAAAATGACTGTTATTTGAAATATGCATAAGTGGGAATGTAATATTAATATAAATGTGCATTGATATTATTGGATAGATTAAATTGGTAGAGATTAAAATTAATTTTGCTAAGTAAAGATTACTGCACATGTGCAATAAAAGATTACTGTCCATGTGCAATAATATAATGCATTTTTACTTACTGTACATGTGCAACCTCGTCATTCTTATGAGTGTAATTGCCGATTGGATGCGTATCTCATTAGTTAGACATCTAATACAACTAAAGGTTATCAAAATTGGTACAAAAACATAAATAGAGTTATTAAATTTCGCATAGGCATTTCATCGAACACCTTGTGTGCATTATTGAGATTCTTAAAAAAAAAACTCAATTATAGTCAATTTGAGCAACTAGAGATCTTTAAAAACACTCGATTTGTTGTTTACAAAGTCGGAGAATGAAGAATAAACTAGAAGAATATCGGATTGATTGAAAAAAAAACGTGAATGTGAATCTAAAAAATTGATCCTTACTAAAATGCCATGGAAGAGAGAGAAGGGAATGAAAAACAAGATCTCTTACCTTTTGAATGTTCGTCTGACTTATGTCTGAGATGGTCAGAAATTGCAAACATTCGCCGTAGAGAAAGAACACCGGAGAGGAATATCACCAGAGAAGAAATGTCGCTAGGGGGGGAGGTGTCGCATGTGGTATTGAGGTTTAAAAAAGAATTGGTGTGGTCTGACAATTATACCCTTCATTTAACCTTGTTTTCGTGTTTTCGCAATAATAACTTGTTTTTATATGATCCTTACCCTATATATATATATATATATATATATATATAATGGAATTATTAAAACTAGATTTTGGTTTAAAATGTCAAAGTTTACGGGTTTAATAATCAATATACAATTATACGGGTTTAAGCATTCCTAAGAACTCATTTAATCAAGTTTTAGTTTGAACAAATCCCTTGAATCAACAAATAAAAAATAAAACAGAAAAGTGTAGGGGTTACATGGGTCGAACCCGCGACCTCTCGTTCCCAGTGCATCACCCAAACCACCTGGCCAGCGGCCTGTTAGTGTTAAAGATCCGATCGAAATTCCTTTAATTACACAGAGCAACCAGGAAACAGATAGGAGAAAATAAGGACTAAAAAGGGTGAGGCCGGGACTTGAACCCGCGCCTGCTGCAACCAAACCCAGTGACCGAACCATTGTGCCAGATTGGCGTCTATTTTAAACCCGATTCCTTAATATTATAACCCATACCCGCTGCGACTCATCTTCCCCATCCAAGAACTCCGGTGGTCGGAGTTTTATTCCGGTCACCGAAAAATCGCGAAACACAAAGAAGTAAAAAAAAATGTGCGACTAACACGAGGGATGATTTACCTTGAGTCGGAGATGAGAGATTGTCGAGTTTTAGACACCGAAAAGAACCTGCAATACAAACGAAACTCAAACTCAAACTCTCTGTCATTGCTCCTTTCACGTGATTGACGTCCCTGGGTTGTTCGAGGGAGGGCGAGCTTCACAATGGTGATCGATTTGTGGTGAAACAGTGGTGTTACGGGGTGTTCTTGGGTCGCCGGAAAACTAGAACGAGAGAGGAAGAGGGCGATTGAGAGGAAAAAAGGGATGAAAATTACTCTTTATGAATCGTTTCAAAGATATACTTATCATTGAGCTCCTATTGTAGCCGATCGAGTAACTGACTGAGTAAAAGGAATCGGTCGAAACCAATATCCAGTCTTGAATGCATTTTAAAGAAATTCAAATCAACTTTTGGCAATTGGCAAAACAGCCCCTCAAGACTTTATACTTTAGAATGACAAGTTTGGTTACTTGCAAAAATAGTCCCTCAAGGTTTATAAACACTAACGACATCGAACGGAGGTTAACGGAGGCACAGATAAACGATGAATATACGAGGAACGTCTAAATATATATATCGTATAACGTTTATAAGAAATATAAATCTCGTTTCGCTAAAATAAATCGTGAAATATATCTCCTCAATGATATATATAAAATCACATAAAATCATAACTTATACATATTTAAAGCACATAAATTTATGAATAATGACTTGTAATTAAAATCCTTTAATTACACAAATTATATATACTTCAATTAAAATTCAAAAGGAATAGTTAAGTTTTATACTTTTAGGCTTTTAGCCACAAAGTTTTTTTAGTTTTATAGTTTGACCACTACATTTTTAGACTTTTGGCCACCAAGGTTTTTAGTTTTATATTTTGACCACTAAATTTTTAGACTTTGACCACTAAGTTTTTTAGTTTTATATTTTGACCATAAAATTTTTAGAGATTTTTATTTTATGCCCCTTTATTTTTATAACTTTCGTTTTTAATATACTTTTTATAGTTTTATCCTTTGACCACGAAACTTTTAGACTTTTATATTTTATACCCTTTAACTTTTCTACTTTCGTTTTTAGTATAATTTTAGAGTTCCCGACGTTGGCCACGACTTTTTATAGTTTTATACTTCAACCACACAACCTTTAACTTTTACGTTTTATACCCCATAATTTTTCTACTTTTCTTTTGTTAGTATACATTTTATAGTTTTATATTTTGGCCAAGAAAGTTTCTGACTTTACGTTTTATACCCCTTAACTTTTCTACTTTCGTTTATTAGTATACTTCTAGAGTTTTCGACTTTGGCCAAGAATATTTTTATAGTTTTATACTTCGACCACACGGCTTTTAAACTTTTACGTTTTATACCTCTAAACTTTCTACTTTCCTTTTTTATTATACTTTTTATAGTTTTATATTTTCACCACGAAACTTTTAGACTTTTATATTTAATATCCCTTAACTTTTCTACTTTTACATTTTTTTTATACTTTTAGAGTTTTCGAATTTGGCCAATACTTTTTATATTTTTTTATACTTTGACCGCATTAAAACGTTTCTTACTTAAATTAACAGGCATATAGGTGGCCCGCCGCAAAGCGCGGGCGGGTCACCATCTTGTTATAAATATCAATAAATCATATATATATATATGTATTTATATATTTTAATTCCACATAAAGTCATAAAATTTAATTCCACCATTATTTTTTATAAGTTTCAACCTATTTCTTTAAAGTCTCATAAAGTTATGACTAAAGTTTATAATTATATATTTTATGTTTGCATAAAATCATTAATATAAATCAATGATTTAATAATTAAAACTCACATAGAATGATAAAAATACATGTGAAATATATATACAAATATATCACATAAAATCATAAAGTGAAATCATAGAAGATCAAATGTTTAAATTTCCGTGCATGCTGGTAGTGACGATCACACAAAACCCTAATTTGCTAAAGTCAAAACAGTCAATCACATAAATGTTCACACAACATTTAATACGGTTTATGTTCAGTTAATATCAGAAAGTGACCTGAAAATATGGATTGTCACATAACATCTGGATATGTTAAGGTATTATTTATTTGCAATGACCAGTGTACCCCACACTATCAGACATACTCAGACATTTTCCTTTCCTCGTGTGATTACACTTATGATTATGAAATAGTGTATTATATTCATGATATCGTAAACTATGTTCCATGCAAAAAGAAATAAGAATGTTAAATCGTCTACCTTAAGGTCGAACTTTCGATACACGGATAATGTCTCAGATTTAACAAAATAAGAAAATAAAAACAAGTTGAAATTCTTATAATTCAACAACAAATAGGTCGGTCTTGTGAACACGCAGCGAAATTATGATAATTATACGAAACACCAAAGAAAAGAAAGCAGAACGTCAAACGAACAACAATCAGGTCGATCTTTCGATACGCAAAGAAAGTCCGATCGTTTGACAAAATAAAGAAAATCAAACAAGTTTAAATCTTTGCAAAATGAACACATGTATACACAGTGACTTCTCATTTTCTTTTCACATATCTTTTTCTTGATATATCATGAGATTTGCATCAAGATGTTGTCCACTTGGTCAAGCATAAGAATTTTAATGAATATCACATTTGAATACTTTCTGATTTAATGCCGAGCCTACCAGGCACAACAAACAATGATCTTATGGCTTTTTCATCTATTTTTTTCCATGAGTCAGACACGTAAGCTAATGTACCATCATTTCCCAATTATGTTGGATACAATTTCTCATTTTTTCAATGTTTTTGTATTTTTCTGTTTTTCAATGTTTTTGTATTTTTCTGTTTTTCAATGTTTCTGTATTTTTCTCTTTTTCTCCCCCTTAAAATGAAAACTCTATTTTTGGATTTTCATTTTAACAAAAACACAAGACACTATTTTTGGTTTATCAATTTTCTCCCCCTAATTACATACGGAATATAAAAGAAAGAAAATTGACCTTCCGACATGGATACCTTTCAGTTTTGCTTTCAGAAAAAATTTCAGTTTTGAAATTTGATATCACTTGTAATTTAACTTAAATCAGCAGAATACTCCTCCATCAGCAACTTCTCAATCACCGATAGGTCTTCTAGAAGTACCTGCACACTGGTCAAACACATGAGTTCATAAATGACTCGAAGCGAATCGCTTCTGGTCGACCAGTGTCTTGGTTTCCTTTCGAAACCACTTTAGGTTTCCAGTTTTGTTGTTCTCGTAAATTTGCATTTGATGAACCAGTCACAGTGGATTGGGACGAACAACCTACATATGGAATATTTTGAAAACGAGGAATAAATGTTTCTTGAGGTTTGAAAAATGTAGGTTGATGTTCATCAAATACTCTTCCATATTCATCAATGAATCTCTATTTAGCAGATTTACCAACAATTGGAACCTTTCCATTTTCGATGTAGAAGCAGCGGAAACCGGACAATATTGTGCCATATGCCATTTTTGGCGGCAATTATAACACAAGCGATTGTTTACATTTTTCCTCTTTGGAACCTGCAAAGCTTCAGAAAATACATTTTCTCCAAAATGATCATAAAAAGAATCATTACCTGAAATCGATGATCATGAACCCATTTAGATGTCGGGCTCCTTGGAGCAGAATTTGAACTTCCAGAAGAATATTTAGCAACTTGTGGCTTCTTGCTCTTCAGATCAATAATCTTGACAAACACTTCAGCAACTTTCTTAGCATCTACACAATGTATCGGAAATTCTTTGTCCGAAAATATTTGTTCTGAACCTTTGAGTTTGTAAAGCCTCTCCGGTTGAACTTTTTCAGCCTTGAAAACATCTTTTCGAATCTTCTTCAAATTAATTTTCTTCAACTGCGGTTGTTTTTGAATCGTAGAAGTACCAATATCAGGAATTTTCTTCTTAAATCCTAGACCCGAATGTTTTCCCGGAACCTTCTCTTCTGAACCAGTTGATGGATGATCGTTCTTTGCAAGACGAGAAAACTCTGCTTTGATATTGTTGATATCTTTTGGAGCATCAACAATTGTTTCAGCAATGTCAGTTGTTGAACTTGCAGATTTCTCTTTCCTATCAAATAAAGAACCAGACACAACCTTCTTTGAGACTTCCTGGTAGTGAAACTGTTTTGTTAAACATCTTCTCAAAATTTTCATCTGTGGCTAGAAAACTTGTAAAAGATTGAGAATTAGTAACATTGTTCAAAAGACGTTTCGAATCAATGACTTCAATCTTTAAATCATAAATTCTTTGTTGAGCTTCAGCCTACTCTTTTTCCGTTGCAATCAACTTCTTTGCCACTTTATGAGTACTTTTGCAACCTCAACTCATCTAATCCAGCAACTAATTCTTTCTTCAATTTATCTTCATTCCTTTTCTGAATATCCAAGTTTGCATTTTGCAATTTCTTCGCTCTTACTAACTCCCTCTTCTCGTCTAGCAGCTTTTCCATATCAGTTTGATAAGACTCAATTTTAGCAGCTTGTTCGACAGAATTGTTAGTAAGTATATCAAGCCTGGACTTAGATTTGTCAAAAAGATTTTGAAAATCTTTTGCAGTATCCTCAGCTTCATCATTCCATTTCTTCACTTCTTTGACTAATTCAGCATTTTCTTTAGACAATGTTATGTACTTTTGTTCAAGATCCTTTTCAACGCTTTGAAAGTTCAATTCTTTTTCAACAAACTTAGCCTGAAAATCTGAGAATATTTCTTTCTGAAAAGACAATTCTTGAAGTAGATCTTCCAACTTTTGTTGTTCTTTTGCCAATTCTTCTATCTTTCTTGTATTTTCATCAACCAACAACTCATTATCCTTTATTAAGCCTTCAATCTTCTTGTCTTTCTAAGAACAAAACTCACAAACCGATTCAAAGCCACTATTTCTAGAACCACTTTTTTTTAGATTCAGAATCAGTTGCTTCTTCTTCATCATCACTATGAACAATTTGAGCAATCATTGCAGATGGGGTAGTCCATGCAGACTCATCATTGCAGTCGGCAGCCCAATCATAACCATCTTTCAAAGTAATAGTTACTAAAGCAGATGGATGTGAATCATCAGAAGTTCACCCCCAGTTATATGTTGGAAATAGAGTGTCCTGACCCGACGAATTAACGAACCCAACCGATATTGACCCGTAAGAGTTACACCCGGGTCAACGGACTATTAAATCTAATTAATTGTTAATTAGATATAAACGAACTAAATGGTAAATTAAATAAATATTAATTATTTATTTAAAACGACAAAACTTTTTTAGCTCAAAATCACTCGGTAAATAAAAGACGGACCGATCAGCTGTTACCGGATTAATAGACTAATCGGTTGGTGGATTAAAAGGGAATCGTGACCGGGCACAGTCCGTCTGGCCCCGGTCCGCGATTTAATATTAAAGGAGAGAGGGAGGAGATAGATTGAAGAAAAAGTCACAAACCCTGATCTCCCACTCTCTCTCTCTCTGCGCCGATCCCAAGGCGAAGCCGGCCCTCCGCCGGCGCCCACCGTCGATCGCCGCCACCACCACCACCACTGTCCCTCGCCCGTTCCGATGGATCCCCATCTCGCCGCCATCTGCGCCCGACTCGAAAGCGAAGCCGTCGCAGCCCGAGCCGAAGCCGCAGCCCGAGCCGAAGCCGAAGCCGCAGCCCGAGCCGCCGCCGCGACTCAAGCCGCCGCCGCCGCTGCTGCGTCCTCCGCGCCGCCGCGCGACCATTGACCGGTGGTCCTCGCGTTGCCGGCGCAGCCGAGGCCACCGCGTTCGGTTCCGTCGTCGTGGCCCGCACCCCTGTACCCGCCGGCCACCACCACCGCCACCGTGTCGCCTCCGGTCACCGGTGATGAGATCATCGTGGGGACCGTTCCGGTCGGCATCCCGACGGAGAAAGTTTTTTCACCACCACCGGTGGTATCTCTACCACCACCGCCGCCACTACCGCCGCCGCCGCCCATGGCCGCCGCCCATGGCCGCCGCCGCCGATGTCGCCGTCGACGACTTGTCTCGAAGGTTCGAGTCAGACGTCACAGTTCGTCCTAGCGCGAGCCCGTTGAATTCGAGTGTCTCGAACAGTTGTTCGGAACCCGCTACTGTAACAGGATCAATCACCAGACACGAAAAACACAGAAAAATATTTATTTAAAATAAATAAATAATTAAATTAAATATCTAAAATTTAGATATACCGTTTAATTCGTTTCCGCTGCTAAATTAATTTAGAATTAATTTAATTATTAAATCGGTTTTAAAATTAAAATCGGTAACCCGGATCCCACTGTAATACCCAACATTATATTGTTTATCAACTTGAGAAAGTAAAGCTGTTGGAGATTTTGATGAAGAAGCAGTTGATTTTGAACATTCATGAGCAAAATGGCCAAAATTAGAACATTTGAAACATTTTGCCTTCGATTTATCTATGCCAACCTTGCCATTCGGATTTAAACTTTGAAATCCGGTCTTCTTCTTGAATCTTTTGACTCGTTGAGCTAGCATTGCAAGTTGCCAATTAATATCCATTTGTTCAAGATTATCCAGATCGATCTGATCAAAATCTTCTTCAATCAGATTAGATGTTGTCAAACCATCATTCAGCAATCCATAATATGGAGATAATAAAACCGAAATCAATGCCAAATGTCCATCAGGTGTTTTTGTAGAAAACAAAATCTGACTCGAATTATTTAGAATAGTGAAATTACACCCTCTTGATGAATTTTCAGAATATCCTGATCCATAACCAGCAACAAACGCTGTTTGAGGTGGATTTGATGAACCAAACGTAGATGATTTAGACTTTGCATTGATACTTGCAGAATTTTTACCATGATACAACTCCGGATTTTGCAATTGAGCAGTTGATTTATTTGATGTCATCATTTCCATTTCTCTAGCCTGAAGCTTTCCAGTTAAATCATAAAATAATAATGCAGAGTATTCTTTGTCATGAGTAAGCAACAACACATAATTTCCCACTTTTCTGGTAATTCTTCCATCAATTTCTCTTTTAATTCCTCCCCAGTCTTTTCAATTTTAACCACTTTCATGTCACTAATCAGATGTGAAAACCTTGAAACAAGAGCTGAAATATTTTCTTTTTCATACAGTTGAAAATTTTCAAATTCCTTGTTCAACACTTTTCGTCTACTCTTCTTATATTGGTCATTTCTTTCACATCGAGCAGATAGAGCATCCCACAACTGTTTAGGTTTCTTGCATGTGCTGAATTGATGCAACAACTCGGAGGTAAAGCCATGGTAAGATAGCCATAAACTTTTTGTTCACGCTCATAACTTTTTCTTTCATCACCATCAAAATCTTGAAGTTCCTTTTACTCTTCATTTTCAGTTGGACGTACATACAACTTTCGAATCGAAATCCATAAATCAATATCATTTGTGCTGATGTATGCAAAAAATCGTTGCTTCCAATGTTGATAGTCTTCCAACTTTAACAGCTTAGGAACTTTCAGACTTGTTCCTATTTAATTATCAAAATTGAGCATAGCTTGTACCATGCTTTGCATAGCCGCAAATGTTTGAAAATCCGACATCTTTTCCGAAATATGATACTTCGAAAACTTATAACTCAAAAATGAAGGTCTTCCAAGTGGATTTTGGGTGTCAAAATGGAGGATACTGACTGTTAGGCGGTAAAAGTCTAGATCTCGTTGAGACGGTCGTTTTGGCTGGTATTGGGTTTCGTAACTCTTAACGGTTCTCAAGTTACGTCAGTTTTAGTAACAACTACTTTTCTGCCAGTGGACCAAACTTCTCAACGTACCATCTCCGAACCAAATCAATGAGCGGACCAAATCTCAGACCAGAATAACCAACGTACCAGATTTACCAACGTACTAGCAGCGGACCAATATGGTACGGCGTAACTGCCAGCGTACCAGCTGTTCTTCCGGCGTACCAACGGCGTATCACACTGAAGCTGACGGATTTTTTGAATTTTCGACTTTTGGAACTGTAAATTGATACAGTGAGGTGCGCAAATACACTAGGAACGCTCAGAAATCAGTTTTTTTGCATTAGAAACACTCGGAGTTGAAAGAATTTGAAGAAAAATGTAAGAAACCCAAACTTTCTCTCTCTAAAAAACCGAAAATCGATAAAAAACACAGCTGTAGAGCAACCAAATGCTCTGATACCACTTGTAAACCGAGATACGATCTTACTACTACATGCTTTGATCAATCTAGTGAATAAGAGAAGTAAATAAGAGAAATCTTATTGAATCACTTGAAGATTACAAAGGCTCTCTCGGGTTTCTCTCTCTAACTCACACACAGAAAAGTGTAGAAATGACAGAAGTGTTAAGATATCATTCTAACACACGGTATTTATAGTTAGTGACAATCTGTCATGCGTACCAACTGGTGGACCAATTGGTACGAGCGTACCAATTTATACGGTGTACTAGTTGGTACAACACCATTGATATTGCCACTACAACTCACAGACTCGCTCTAATCTAGATACAATACACGAGACACACTGTAGCATAGGAATATGCTCTAACAAAATGGGAAAATTATAGTTTATTGATTACACTTGACAAAGAATTCTCAACATTATCATTTCATGAGCTAATTGTTAAACTTCATGCACGGGAAATGGAAATGCTGGATTCAAACAAATCAACTGCTCAATTGCAAAATCCAGAATTGTATCATGGTCAGAATGCCGCAAACATAAATGCTAACGCTAAACCAATGGGTGTTAGTTCTACACCAAGTACAGATTTCATTAGAAATGTTTCGAGAATGTCTGAAAATTCTGATTCTACGAGGGGTTGCAGTTTTACAATTCCAGGTATGACAAATCAAAATGCAGTTTCTATTGAGACAACTAATGAATGTCTGCTTTAATATTTGCTTTAATTTCATCATCTCTTGCCTTTATTATTAACAATGATGGTGATGCTAAGATTACAAGAGAAGATTTCAATGAAATTAGTGAAAATAATCTAGATGAAATGGATATGGCATGGCAACTGACTATGTTGTCAAGATGGGAATTTGGGTTTAGACAAATCAAAATAAAAATTTTACAAATGTTCAAAACTTTGTCACTTTGCAAAAGAGTGTCATTAATCTCAAGAAGGTAAATCTGATTAAAAAACTACCAATGACTGCTGTTCAAAGTGATGGAACTTATGATTAGGGAAAAGTTTTTGATAAGTTTGCATTGATTTTCACATCTGCACAAGATGATTATTATTCAGACTCCAATTCTTATGAATCAGTTGAAAATGAAAATTATGAAGCTAAAATTGATAATTTGGTGAAGGAGAATGATTCTTTGTTGAAAGAAGTCAGAGTTCTTACTGCTGAATTTCAATTAGTAAAGGAAGAATTGGAGATGTCTAAGAAAGAAAGTAAAGAGTTTGAGTTAAAGAATGCACAGTTATCTAAAGAAAGTGTTGCTTTAGGTCAAGAAGTTGAAAAATGGAAGGCTGAAGGAAAATATGTTGAAAATAATTTCAATGATATTTTTGAAAAATCCAAAGTTAAACTCGATATGCTAAACAATACTTCTGATGAACTTGCTGCTAAAGCAAAAGGTTATTCTGTTGAGAATGAAGCATTGTTGGAGGAGAATAAGGAACTAACAGTGGTGAACAAGTTGTTGAATAACAACATTGATATCCAAAAATAAATGAAGATAAGATAAAGAAGGAATTGTTTAGTGAGCTAGACAATCTTATATTGCAAAACTCTAAAACAAATAGGGTTTCTAAAAATTTGATTGCAACTGTGAAAGAATTGTCTGAAGCACAAAAAAAGATTTCTGATTTCAAGATTCAAGTGATTGATACAAATCGTCTTCTGAACAATGTTACCAATTCACAGTCATTCACGAGTTTCTTGGCAAAGGATGAAAATTTTGAAAGAGTTTTTGATAGGACAGTTACACCCCCGACTATTATCAAAGAAGATGTCAATAATGTGAAGGATAAAGTTGAAGATTATGATTACTCAAAGTTTTCATCATCAAATTCTGAACAAGAGAAGGTTGTGAAGAAGAAGAAAAACAAGAAGGCTGGCAAGAAGCATGAAATGAAATTTGAGGTTCCTAAGTTTTCATAATTTGTGTCTGGTTCTTCGCCGAGTGAGCGTGAGACGTCAGCTACTTGAACTGAGAAGATTCATTCTCATACTGATATTGATGAGAATATTTTCTATGCAAAGAAGGGTGTTTAAGAAGTTATAGCTGAGTTTTCAAGGTTGGCGAAGAAAGGGCATAAAATTGCTGGTTCGGAAGAAAATATTTATGGAAAACAGGCAGGTTTAGGTTTTAAATCAAGAACTGTTAAAGATAGTGGTGTTCAAGTTTCAAACCAACAAAATTTGAAGAAGATTAAATTGAAGAAAGTTAAGAAGGATGTTTTTAAGGTTGAAAAAGTTTAACCCGAGAGATTCTACAAGCTTAAGGGTTCGGAACAAATATTTTCTAATAGCAAATTTCCACTTCATTGCGTGGATGCTCAGAAAATATCTGAAGTGTTTGTTAAGCTTGATGGAGTTCAAAAGAACAAGCATTAGTAAAATGGTAAATTTTCTTATGGTGGTTCTAGTTATACTCCAAAAATCCCGACATCGAAATGGGTTCATGATCATCGACATCAGGTATATGAAACTTTTTATGATCATTTTGGAGTTAATGATTTTTGTGAAGCTTTGCAGGTTCCAAAAAGGAAGAACATAAACAATCGTTCGACAAAACGGGCATATGGCACAAGATTGTCCGGTTCCTGCTGCTTCTACTAAAAAACAAAGAAAGATTCATGTTGTTGGTAAAACTGCCAAACCAAAGTACTTTGATGAACATGGCAGAATTTTTGATGAATTTCAACCTACATTATTTAAAAAGCAAGAAAGATTTATTCCTAAATTTTCAAAGATTCCAATTGTAGGTTGTTCATCACAATCAATTCTGATTGATTCATCAAAAACTGCATTACCTACACAACAACACAATGGAAACCTAAGGGGGTTTCGAAGCTAAACCAAGACAATGGTCGACCAGAAGCGATCCTCTTTGGGTCATTTAAAAACTAATGTGTTTGACTAGTGTGCAGGTACTTTTGGAAGACCTATCGGTGATTGAAAAGTTACAGATGGGGGAGTATTCTGCTTAATTTAAATTTCATGATTCATCTTTCTAACCTAAAATTTTTTCTGAAAGCCAAAACTGACACGTATCCATGTCGGTTTATCAAATTTTCTTTCTTTACTTTTTAGTTTGTAGTTTGGGAAAAACTGAAAAACAAAAATAGTGTCTTGTTTTGATAAAATGAAAAATCCAAAAATAAAGTTTTTCATTTTGACCTAGTGATTATGCTCAAGAACATGGCTGGAAAATTTTCTAAGTCTTGAAAATTTGAAAATTTCAAATTTGACTTTATTGCTTGATTGATTCAAACTAAATAAGCTTTAAGATGTTTGTTTTGTAGCTTCTGAGCAATTAACCTCAATCTTAGCATCCGTTGAAGCAATTTCTGAGATCTCGACCCGTTTGACCCATTAAGCTCTTTTGTGAAGAAACACAACTTGTTTCACCATGTCTGACTTTAACTCTGGAAATCAAATGTTCCAAGCGAATAACATGCCTCCAAAACAACTACGGGGGTTGCAACATGGATCGGAAGTCAACCACCGGAGGGGCTCAATCTTGGGAATCGATTGGTTTCGTGGCAATGCAAGAAGCAGTCAACCATGTCTACTTCACCTGCTGAAGCGGAATACATTACAGCTGCCTCAAACTGTTCTCAAGTCCTCTGGATCCATAATCAGCTTCTGGACTATGGTTTGAATTTCATATCCACCACTATTAACATAGATAATACTGCTGCCATGTTCATTGTTAAGAACCTTGTTCAGCACTCTAAGAGTAAACACATAGAGATTAGGCATCACTTTATTAGGGACTGTCATGAGAAAAAGCTTATTACCTTAGTTCATGTTTCCTCTGAAAATCAACTTGCAGATCTCTTCACCAAGGGATTTGATGTTTCTAGGTTTAATTTCCTAGTTCAATAAGTAGGAATGATTAACTTTGAGTAAGCTCACCTTTAGGTTCCTTTTAAGTTATTGCCTTAGTCTTAGGTTGTGTAGTCTTAGAGGTATCGTCTTTGTTCGCTTCCTTGCCGTGCAATAATCTCGTTATAGAAAACCCAAAAAGATTTTTTTTTTGTTTAAATCTTTCTGACACCAAATTGAAAAGCCAAAAAGATTTTGTCTTTAAAATTTTGGTTGAAAACACAAAAAGATTTTACCTTTAGTTTCTTTGAATCTTGTTAAGTTTCTGGTCATCTTTTCTTGACTATCAATAAGACATTTTATAAAGTGTTAATCAAATCTTCAGAAAATACCAAATTTTTTTTATCTTATTTTATTTTGATTCTTTGTGACAATCGGTCAAGCCTAAACCAACTTACTGTTGAAAAATTGGAGAAAATCACAAAAATTTGGAAAAATAAATAAAAATCACTAAAATTATAATCGGGTCATTTCAAGCAACTTCTTTGAAGACAGTTGTTGAATACCTGATGAAAAAGGCAAAATCTTGAATTTTTAGTGATGCTGTAATAAATGATTGAAAAATTGGAGAAAAATACAAAAATTTGCAAAAATAAATAAAAATCATGTATATTATAATCGAGTAATTCCCAACAACTTTTGTAAAGGCACTTGATGGGTACCTGAGTCTAAGCACAAGATCTTTGCAAATTTGCAATCCTGAAAATAATCTTTGAAAAAGAAAACCAGAAAATTTTGGTTTTGGTTGGGCAAACTATGAGGAACATGATATAATTCTGGTCTTGTGATCTGACCATAAGATATGATCCAATCGATCAGTAATTCTATCATTCGATGTGCCGGTAGGCTCAGCAAAATAAGAATTAGGCAAATCCTGTGATTAAACTCTTAAAAAACATGAAATTGAGGACTTTAAGTCAAAACAGTTAGCAAAATCCTTTAAATTTGCTTAAGTCTGTGCTAAGTAAGTTAACCAACACACTCGAGTATTTCTTTTGCGGAAAGTGCTGATTTCTAACAATCAATAAGTGTGAAACATCACACATTCATCAAATAAGTGTGAATCATCACACATCCATCAATAAGTGAGAAATATCTCACATCCATCCATTGACCGTGACACATCTGCTGAGGAAACTCTGACCTTGTGTTCATGCGTCCCATCATTATCATTGAAAATATTCAGTGACACATCTGCTGAGGAAACTCTGACCTTGTGTTCAAGCGAATCAAGAATAGTAACCATCTTGAAATCAGTACTTACCTCTAAAGAAATAGGGGGAAGAAATTCCATTTGTGTGTTGTGCATGTCTGAAGTGCTAAATAGACAAAGCTAGGATAACTGTTTGACTTTGTGAAATAAGAAGTCAACACAATTGTCATTAAATCAAACTAAAACATGATAAATGACATCACAGTGACATGACATTCATTTAACTTGGCAAATATGTAATCATGTTATTTCTTATATGCAGATGGCTCCCAGACAGGAAAGAGCAGTCAATGCCCCTCTGGATTTCTCAAAATCTCACAATCAATTCTGTGAATTTAACAGAAACTGGACAGATGACAGTCTATATGAACAGGCTCTCAGAATTCTGGATAACTCAAGTTGGATCACTAAAGACAGAGCCATACTTGGTTCCTAGGAGAATGATGCCCGGTTCTTACATGCGTTACCGGCTGGGTCAGTATGATGGACCCAAAGTTCCATTTTTCCCGAACATGATTGAGGGAATTGGTGTGAACGAAGATCAAGGAAATAACAATGATGATGTTGATATGGCAGATGTCAATGCAGCAAATCTACAAGATGATCATCCAATCAACTCTCCCATTTATGATGACCCTATGTATTCAGAACCTGAAGATAGAGCTTCAACCAAAGATGCAACTGAATCAGACAAATCAGAAGATGAAGATGAAGAGTCTGGTAATGAAGCTGATGCGTTTGGCAATGATGCTAACAATAACTCAAATAAATATGGATCCAAACCCGAATCTGGGTCAAGATTCCAACCTGGGTCAGAATCGAGTTCTGACTCTACCAGTTCTGATACTAGGGGTCCAAAGAGAAAGAAACTGAAAACAAGAGAAAAAGCCAAAGTTAGTGAACAACCTAAGGCTCATGACATGAAGAGCAATAGAAGAATAAAGACCATGAAAGATCATGATGACCACTGAAGCCTGGGTACCTTGAAGAACTGGATCATGGTTGGCCGAAGGATTTGTTGTCTCTCCTGTGGTTCACAAAGGGTGTTGGAGCTGTGGCACTATTCTGATTTGAATAAATTTGCGCGGGAAGACCTCTGGAGATTATATTCCGAACTGAGCGTTTGCTTAAATGATCATTATATGTATCTTTCTAGGAAGTACTCGAGGATCTTGCTGATGCTACTCGGACAACTAAGATAGTTTGTTAGTCTCACACGTTTGTATTGCCACCAAAGGGGGAATTTGTAAGACCTATCTTAGGTTGGTGGCAACTCAAACATTACACCTTAGGAGTTGGTTTCATCCTTCACTTGGGTTTTACTAATAACACTAAGTGATTTCATAATAACAACCCTTAGCGATCCCATAATGATTCTTGGAGTTTTGGGATTGTTCTTAGTGATTTCCAGATAGTCTTGGCGATTTGGACACTGGTCTTGGAGATCTGGATTTTGTTCTTGGAGATCTCGCTGATAAGCCTTGGAGATCTCGTTTGTTCTTGGAGATCTCGCTGATAAGCCTTGGAGATCTCGTTTGTTCTTGGAGATCTCGCTGATAAGCCTTGGAGATCTCGTTTGCTCTTGGAGATCTCGCTGCCAAGCCTTGGAGACCTCACCAAGACTTGGTCATTTGGGAGTTACTCTTGGCGACCTCACCAAGATCCTGGCGATCTCGGAGTTGCTCTTGGCGACCTCACCAAGACTTGGTGATCTGGGTTTTGTTCTTGGCGACCTCACCAAGGCTTGGCGACCTCACCAAGGCTTGGCGACCTCACCAAGTGTTCTTGGCGATCTCACAGTTGTTCTTGGCGATCTCGTCAGTCTGATGTCATAAATTTCACTAACTTCAATAACATTCTCTTGATTTCAGTGCAATCACGACCTGTGCTCTCTCCAGTATAAATAGCAACACTAGAATAACCCTAAATAACCTTCTGGACGGCTGTTTTGAAGAGAGAGAGCACTTGTGTGTGAAAACCCTCGTGTTCTTGAGTTTCTGAGGCGAAATCTAGGGATTTCAACAAGCAAACACTATGATTTGATCATGGATTCATGATTTCCGCACTTGAATTTGTGTATTGGATGAGTAAAGGCTCAAATTTGGTCCTGACAGTAAATAACATCTTGGAGCATATTTCATGAAAAAAAGAGAAAATATGTGAAAAACAAAAATAAGAAGTCACTGTGTATACATGTGTTCATTTTGCATGGATTTAAACTTGTTTGATTTTTTTATTTTCTCAAATGATCGGACTTTCTCTGCGTATCGAAAGATTGACCTGATTGTTATTCGTTTGAGGTTCTACTTTATTTTCTTTGGTGTTTTGTATAATTCATCGGACTTTCTCTGCGTATCCACGAGACCTACCTGTTTTTTGTTGAATTATACAATTTTAACTTGTTTTATCTTTATCGAAAGATGAACCTTAAGGTAGACGATTTAGCGTTCTCATTTCTTTTTGCATGGAACAAAATTGACGATATCATGAATACATTACGCTATGTGATAATCACAAGTGTAATCACAAGAGAAAATAAAAATGTCTGAATATGTCAGATAGTGTGGGGTACACTAGTCTAAGCAAGCCAATATAATCAATACCTTAACATATCCAGATGTTATGGATATGATTATGTCTGAGTTTAAGATGGACAAGTTATACCAACAATCAACATGACTTATGTGCTTCAATTAGTTGAAATTGAAGTGTAGTTCAGTGCGTCATGACCAATATGATCCCGAATAGTGATCTTTCTCAGACCAAAAATAGAGTTTTATTTTGTATCACAATTTCATTTCATATCATTTCAAAAAATTTAAAAATATTTTTGGTGTGTTTTAGCATAAATTTGAAAAATTCAAAAATATTTTCGGTTTGTTTTGACATAAAGTTTCTAAAAGCCAAAACGATTTTGTTTCTGTTTTATTTTCGATGTAATTGACACGGGATACCAATCAAATTTTCAATACTAAAATATCTTGGAGTCTTAAAGAGACGTTTTTGCACCAAGATTATTTATGATTGAACATGTTCTAAGTGAAAAAGATTATTACAATTTCAAGTCTTCTGAAGTTGTTGATCAAGGAGAAACACACTGTGCATCGTCAAGTATTGAAGATCAGGCTAACCATCAAGTTGAGGGGGAGTTTGTCTAGGGACTGCACACGTCGAGGGAGAGTTTGTTAGAGCATAATCGGTACGTAGTGCGAAGTATCTGAACAAGACGAAATTGCACAATGGTTGTTATACGAAGTGGTACGAAGTGACATGAACTGTCATTCAAAGTCACACTTTGGATGAGTTTGGATGAACACAAACTCGTAGTTCAGATGGGTTCGTGTACAGTTGGATAAATACTCTATTTGCTTTATAATTCTGTAACAATTGAGAACAATTGTGCGATTGCATGAATGTTAAGTGTGTGTTCTGTTAGGTGTTTTCTCTGAGTGATTTCCATATTGTAATTTTTCCATTGTGATCATTAAACAATCTTTAATTACTTGTTTCGTATCCGAAATAGCTAGATCGAGTAGACGATCCAATGCTCACGATTTTATAATTTGTTGCCGGAATTTGGCCAGCCGAATGAGGAGGAAAATGAAGTCACGACTATTTTGTCTTCATTTGCAAATTTTCAACTTTAGTCCCTCCAATTTCAAAAGTTTTTAAATAGGTTACATTCTAAAAAAAGTTTTAACTCATAAAGTTTATTTTTTAAAAAAAAACAAGGTTTCTCTTATAAAAATTCTTTTACATAAAGTTTAGTTTTCTTAAACAAAATAAAAACATTTAAAAAATAACAATTTCACTAGTTTTAATAACAATTTTTTTTTAAAAAATTTTAACACAAAGTTTTACGTTCGTTTAATTGATTCGTGAATGCAAGATTACTTTGTGTTTGTCGAGTCGGTTAACTCACATAAACTCGTTTGTTTTGTTTGTGTTTTTACCGTGTTATTTTTCTTTGTTTAGTTTCTTTTCTTAAAACAAAACAAGAACCACAAACATGTTATCTTTCTAGGTTTTCATATATCAAGAAAATTTTAAATAATTTTTTTTTCAAAAATATAAAACAACAAAAACAAAAAAAAAGTTTCAAAAAAAATTCAAGTGCATTTTCAATTGATATTTTGGAAGGCTTGGGATCATTCATCAAAATTGAAGTGAATCAAAATGAATGAGATGAAACCGATCATAGAAATACCCAAATTGCTGAAACTTCAAGATTACTACAATTGGAAAAGGAAGTGTAAAGCCTATATTGATTCCACTGATGAAGATTTGTGGATTCCTGTTGAGAAAGAGTTTACGTACCCAACTTATACTGATGGGGTACCTAAAATGCAAAAAAACCTTTCATCTGAGGAAAAGAAAAGTTATAAGAACAAAAGGCAAGAAAAGTTCTTACAATGGCATTGCCAAAAGAATTGCTACCTCAATTTAAGACTTGCAAGAATTCTAAAGTGTTATGGGATGCTCTTGCTCAAAAATATGCTGAAATGAATGAATCTGGAAAGAAGATTGACATCAAGGAACCTAAAGCCTGTGCAAATTGTGAGATTCTGATAAAAATGTGTACTGAATATACTACCAAACTTGACAGTCATCAAGAGCAAAACACAAAGTTGCTTGCTGATTTGAATAATATGAGTTCAGCATACAAAAAGTTATCGGAGGATGAAAAATTAACAAACAGAAAATTGATGCCTTGACAAAAGAGGTTTCAGAACTAAAAATCAAGGTTGAGAAGGAGAATAAAAAGGTGAATGATGCAGTACCTGAACAAATACTGGTGGTTCCGACTAAAAATTTATCATCTGATACATCACTTAAACTGTCTGAAAGAATTACATTGAAGCAAAAGGAGTTTTTCAACAAAATGGATGAAATTTTAAATGGAAGCACAAATGCTGAGTTTCTGCCAAAGAAGAACTCTAAGTTAGAGCATCAAGAGAGTTATTCTTCTCATAATTCATCAGCGACTACAAAATCCATGTCATCTCTAAGTCGGTTGATGGGAGAGTTTGCTTTTATTTCAACAAGACGGGACATGTGATTCGGAACTGTGCTATTCGACGAAGTCTTTCACGTGGTTCATACCAATCATCATCATCCGATTCAGTGATTTTCAATGAGGTACCTTTTAGACAAATTCAAAAAAACCAACGAAAACCAGCTTACAAGAATCCGGTTGTTGGTAAAAC
This sequence comes from Deinandra increscens subsp. villosa, assembly GCA_039602395.1. Lineage (NCBI taxonomy): Eukaryota > Viridiplantae > Streptophyta > Magnoliopsida > Asterales > Asteraceae > Deinandra > Deinandra increscens. Next base: position 61,041 of record JBCNJP010005805.1, read on the forward strand.
CTCTAAATATGATGATTGGTCACCATATTTTTCTAAAAGAAAACAAATTTTTAAATCCGCTACATCAAACAGGTTTAATCGTAAGAATAAATTCTTTGGTTATGGAGATAATTCAGGTTTTTATGATCCTCCATTTGAAAAATGTTTTCAAAAACCTTCAAAACCAAAGAAAACTAAACCTGTAATTCACACAATTTATGATGATGGACGGACTGATCAGTATGGTAATCCAATTTCTAGTTTGATTACTGATCATTTACGTTGTTATACTTGTCATAAGAGAGGACAGTTTGCTAACACCTGTCTTATGAATTGTAATAACTCATCATCATATGCCAAAAATACAAAGTTTGTTGATCGTGATGGCATCATTTTTATTGAACCACTGCCCAAGAGTAAAGTTTTCTGGAAAAAGAAAGTTGTTTCCGATTCTCTGGGTAGCAGTTCTGACTGTCATTCGCCAGTCGACAATGGTTCATTAGAAAATTCAAAACCAAAACAGGTATGGAGACCAAAAGTTATCTCTACAGCCAACACTGGTTTTGTTGAAGACACTGGTCGACCCACAACAGTGGAAGGGGGTCGGGGTTTAAAAGACATATTACTTTCCAGTGTTTGTAGGTATTTCAATAAGACCTGTTAGTGATTGAAATATTGCTGACAATGGAATACTTATGGTTGATTTAAGTTAAATTGCGTCGTTCCTATCTTTAAAAATTTTATTTTCAAAAATGTGTCAAGTGTAGATCGATCATTTTATTTTCGTTTTTCATTTTCTTTCTTCATTTTCTTTCTTCATTTTCTTTCATCCATATTTTTAGGGGGAGAGAAATCTGGAAAATTCGAAAAATAGAGTTTGTTGAATTTTAGGGGGAGAATTATGGAAAATATAAAAAAAGTTGAAGAATTTAGAAATTGATCCGTCAAATGCAAGAAATGATAGTACATCAGCATATATGTTTACCTGCCATGGATAGATTAAGTTTAAAAGCCGTAGGTACTTGGTTATTTGATTTTTGATGAATGTTGTGTGATGATTCTAACAAAAATAGAATAAGAGATATCCTAATGAATTCAAGTTTTTTTTTTGAAAGATTTAAACTTGTTTGTATTTCTTTATATTCTCAAATGATCGGACTTTCTCTGCGTATCGAAATATCGTCCTGATTGTTATTCGTTTGAGGTTCTGCTTTATTTTTCATGGTGTTTCGTATAATTCTCAGACTTTCTCTACGTATCGAAAGATCGACCTGATCATTGTTGAATTATACAACTTCAACTGGCTTTGCTTTCTTATTTTCTCAAATACTTGGGCTTTCTCTGCGTGTCCACAATACCGATCTGATTGCTAGGTATTTTAGGTTCTGCTTTATTTTTGCATGACTCCTCAAGGATGATTAAATCTCTAAGGAAATTTGCTTCAATATGATAAACAAGATGATTTGCCGGTATTTCTGGTAGAGTGGAGGTTGCGTTATCAGTGCATCATAATACTACCTTAAACATATCTGAATACGATAAATATCATTGGTGCATGCTGATATAAACATAAATGTTGTATTTACGATTATCTTGGCTTGCATGCTGATTAAGGCCGAAATTGAAATATGCTTGATGTGTTATGTCTGATATGATCTTGCGTCATGATCTTTCTCGCAAAATAAAAAATAGAGTCAGATTCTGTATTGCATTTTATATTTCATTTCAGAAAATCAAAAAGATTTTTGGTGTGCTTTAGCATAAACTTTGTAAAAGCCAAAAATATTTTATTTCTTGCTTGTTTTCGATTGATCAAAACAAGATACGAAAAACAAATTTTCAAAACATACATTTTAGTTCGCCTTAGGAGATTTTTGCCCAAGATTAACTTGTGTTGGCTTGAAAATGGAAAACCACGTTTCTGTCTTCTAATATTACAGGTTAAATGGTTGATTCAAGCATGGTGAAAGGGGAAGTATGTGAAGAATTCATTACTTTCAAAAATGGTTCAGTTGACGCAGTCCTGTTCCTACCATGGCTACCCTGCATCAACTAACAACAGATTCGAAGTTTGATAATCTGATACAGCACACGTCAAGGGGGAGTTTGTTAGAGCATTTTCTGTGTGTTGTGTGTTATATCCAGTTAGTGTCTTTAGTTAATATAGTTAGAATTGTTAAATCAAGTTAGAGGGTAGTTTGTGTCAATCTATTATAGTTGAGAGGGTTATGTTGTTAATATATGAATCTCACAATTGAGATTCATATATCAGCATCTATATCAAAATGAACCAGAAGTGAAGCAGGATTAACAAACTGAAGCCACGAAGTGAAGATCAAAACGAAGTGAAGATCAAAACGAAGTGAAGATCAATAAACGAAGTGGGGGCCGAATTGGATCTGAGTATATATATGAGGTTTGATTTCGTGAACAAGTAATAAGAATAACCGTTTTCTCATATTCGATTTCTAAGGGGACTGTTTTTGATCTCGAATTTTTGAAAGAACTGAGTTTAGATATTTGATTAGATGTTTTAATCGAGTCTATTTCATGTAATCATTGATAAATTTGAGCTACAAACGAGTGACTATTTACGTGTTCTTGTTCTTGAGTTCGGGTAATCTTTCGGTCCAATTTCGGTGTACAAATCACTAGATCGGGACAAATCGGTTTTACAGATTCCAGATTGTAAACTTTGTTCTTTGGTGATCAAAATACAATCATTAATTACATCTTTGTATTCGAAATAGCTAGATTGAGTATACGATCCATCGCTCTCGCATTTTCAAGTGGTATCAGAGCATTTCTAGTTCCATCTACTGATCTGATTGTGCTATTTTCGAGTTAGGTGTTCGGTTTTTTCATAAACCGAATTGTTCCTACATTCATTTGATCATTTCTGTCGAGTTTCTGGTTTGAAATTTGATTCTTTTTCATTCTTTTTAATCATATCATCATCACTATTGAAAATCTCGTTCAAATCTGTCCAAAATCGTGAAATTTGATCCAAAAATGTTTCACTTCGTCTGACTTCGTGGCAAGATCATCCAGTTCATGTCTAGATCACTCACTTCATGGCAAATAACCGTCATGAAGTGTCAGTTCATGTCAATAACTGCCACGAAGTGCTAGTTCATGTTCACTTCGCATGTCAGTTTGTAAGCCAATTTCTTAGTGACTTCGCATCCAGTTTGTGTCAGTTCATGTGACACTTCGCATATCATTTCGTGTCACTTCGTGGATCACTTCGTAAGTTAGTTCTCATCCGACTTCGTGAGTCAGTTTGTGCATCAGTTTGTGACTTAGTTCGTGTCAGTTTGTGCATCAGTTTGCAATTCAATTCTTAGATCGAGATTTTTTTGGTTGTTTCACTAAAACTGACGTAACTTGAGTTCCGTTAAGAGTTTCGGGAGCTAATACCAGCCAAAAAGACCGTCTCGGGAGAGATCTACACTTTTACTCGCCTTACGGCTATACCCTCCATTCGATACTCAAATTCCATTTCTAAGACCTCCATTTTTGAGTTTGAAGTTTTTGTAGTATCATATGTCGGTAAAAGATGTCTAATTTCCAAGCATTTTCCGTTATGCAAAACGCGATGCAAACCTTGATCAATTTTGATAACGAAATTGGAACAAGCAAACCTTGATCAATTTTGATAACGAAATTGGAACAAGCCAAAAAGTTCCCAAGTTATTAAAATTGGAGGATTATCACAACTGGAAGCAAAGATTTTCTGCTTATGTCAGTCCAAATGGTATTGATCTATGGATTCCAATTCAAAAACTTTACACACGTCCAACTGATGGAGGAGAGTATAAAGAATTGAAAGATTTCTCATCTGATGAAAGAAAAAGTTATGAACTCAAACAAAAGGCTTTTGGTTATCTTACCATGGCTTTACCTACCGAACTGTTACATCAATTCAGCACATGCAAAAAGAGCAAACAGTTATGGGATGCTTTGTCTGCAAAATGTGAAGGGAACGATCAATAAAAAAAGAGTAGAAGAAAGGTGTTGAAGAAAGAATTTGACAACTTTCAACATTATGATAAGAAAACATCACTGCTCTTGTGTCAAGGTTTTTACATTTAATCAGTAAATTGAAAGTAGTTCGGATAGAGAAAATTGAGAAAGAATTGAAAGAGAAGATACTGGAGGCATTACCAAAGAAATGGGAAAATTAGGTGTTACTGATTACACATGACAAAGAATTTTCATCATTATCATTTCATTAGTTAACAGGAAAGCTTCATGCTCGAGAAATAGAAATGATGAATACAAACAAATCAACTGCTCAACTGCAAAATCCTAAGTTATATCATGGTCTTAGTCCTCCACCAAGTACAACGTTTATTGGAAATGTTTCTGGAATTTCTGAAAATTCTGATTCGTTGATGGGTTGCAGTTTTACAATTTCAGGTCTAACAAATCAGAATGCATTTTCTATCAAAATAACTGATGATTGTGCTGCTTTGATATCTGCTTTAATTTCATCTTCTTTTGGAATGATTATCAACAATGTTAGTGATGCTAAGATGGTTAGAGAAGATTTTAATGAAATTGATGATGATCATTTGGATGAAATGGATATGGCATGGAAATTAGCTATGTTAACTCAGAGAGCAAAAAGACTCTTCAAGAAAAGTGGAAAAAGACCTGTTAATTCAGATGGAAATTTGGGATTTGATAAATCTAAGGTGAAGTGTTACAAATGTTCCAATCTTGGACATTTTTCAAGAGAATGTCAGCAATCTCAAGCCAATAATGATTCAAAAGCTACTACCAATGGTACTCAATCGTCACAAGTAATTCAAATACAAGAGCTTGACTGTTCAAGCTGGTGGGACTTATGATTGTGGTAAAGTTTTTAATTAATCAGCGTTGATTGTCACATCTGCTAAAGATGATTATTATTCAGAAACAAGTTCTTATGAATTAGTTGAGGATGACATGTATGATTCTAAGGTTGATAGTTTGCTAAAGGATAGTGCTTCTTTAATGAAAGAAATCAGTCTTCTCACTAAAATTTCAACATGGTAACACAAGAATTGGAGATTTTCAAGAAAGAATGCAAAGAATCTGAACTGAAGGCTGCAAAGTTATATGAGGAAAATGTTGACTTAGCTAAAGAATCTGAAAAATGGAAGGCCGAAGCAAAAGAAGTTGAAACTGATTTTGATGATTTGTTTGAGAAATCAAAGATTAAGCTTGATGTGCTTAACAAGACTTCTGATGAACTCGCTGCCAAAGCAGTAGCTTATCAGAATGATAATGAAAGATTGTTGTAAGAAAAGAAGGAATTAGCAAAGGTGAATAAGTTGTTGAATGCAAATATTGATATTCAGAAAAGAAATGAGGATAAGTTGAAGAAAGACTTGTTTGTTGAGTTAGATAATTTGAGATTGTAGAAATCAGAAACTAATCGTTTTGCAAAGAAGTTGATTGCTACCAAGAAGGAATTATCTAAAGCACAACAAAAGATATGAGATTTGAAGATCCAGGTGATTGATACAAATCATCTTCTGTACAATGTTACAAATTCACAATCGTTCACAAGCATTTTAGCAAAAGATGAGAATTTTGAGAAAATGTTCGACAAGACAGTTCCACCACCTGCCATTATCAAGGAAGCTATTTTCAGGACCAACTTGGATCCTTTACCCATCCAATACATAGATTCAAGTGCGGAATGTTGGGTTTTAAGAACATTATCAAAGCCATTTTAACTCCTTAAAATGTAAAACATAGCGGAAAACTAAATCATATATCATGTTAGTTAATGTTAAAACCGATTTTAAACATTGTTAATCAAAACCCAAAATGAGGATCCAAATATGTATGCATGCTATCAAAACTAAAACCAACCATAGGGGGTTTTAGATTTACCTTCTTCCAAGCTCAAGATTATGAAAAAGATGATGTGGATGAACCGGCTTGCTATCTAACTTGAAAGCCTCAAGTGATGATATCCACGAGCTCGAACAACAAACACCATTGTTGCTAGGATTTGGTGAAGATGAACACTCTTTGCCTCCTTGCTTGAATACGAATTCCACAAGTCTTTTTCACCCTTGGGACTGATTTCCTTCAAGGAAAAACGGATGGGAAAGAGAGAGAGAGTTCTTGTGCACTAATGAAACTCAATAGTGTGTTAGAGAAGGTAGTTGGCTATTAAAAGCTCCAATGGGAAATGAACCTAGACACTCTTGCATGTCTTGAACACTACAAAAGCCACCCACCCTCATTATTAGAGGGAGAGGGGTCGTTCAAAAGGAGGGGGAAAAGAAGAATTTCAAATTCTTTTCTTTCTTCCCTCCTACAAATCCCATTTAATTAATGTAGTATATTTTGTTATGAGGCTTACTTGTAACATGTTATGTAACACCTTATATGACATGTAACAAGACCAAAAATATAATATAACATATATCCCTTTTATATGTTGTGTAACAATTTATTTAACCACTTAAATAATATTGCTACTTTACTTCTCCAATTTAAATCATCCATACGATTTAATCATAAGTGCAATTATTTAGAAACCCATTTCCAAATATCTTCTTTAGGTGATATTTATTTAATTGATCATATCTAAATAAATATCCATTGGGTGTTTGTCTAGCTTGTTATTTGGTATGACCCGTCTTGGATCATAACGTACTAGCCACATCAATCTAGTATGTGTCTTGGGCAAACCGAGTCCAACAATCTCCCACTTGCACAAGATTCATAGAAGATTGATGCAAGAAACAAATACCGCCTAACAACGGTTTGTTACCCCTAATACGTATGACTTAGTGCCATTCAATAACATTATCTCCTTCAAGTCACAACTTGAAATGTTTTAGGTGAAACGATCATTTATCCTTTTGTCTCAAATGTCATGTTAAATCCTAGAGACATAAAGTTATCACTCTCTATTAGATTTAACTTAATTCAGGCCTTAGGCATTTAACTCTCAACGAATAAGAGGGACAAATTCCATCTTGACTACATACGTCTCTCACAAACACCTAGTACTATGCCTGAGCTTAGCCTTATGTACTGCCATGTTTCAGAACAGCGAAAAACTAAGTCAAAGCATAATACTGGGTGAATATCAAGACCCTATATGTATCTCAGGTCAGAGGATACAAATGATATTCTCCTTTACTCAAGCTTACTTATGATCAATCAATTAAGATTCCATGGGGTAAGTCTTGAGAGCGGGTCGTCCAATATTTGTCTCCCACAAATATCTATGAACTTTGGTAGCAACCCATTGCTCCATATTCATACCTTATGAATATCCACCAATCCAAATTCATAATAGTCTTACCTTCATATTTATTCCCACAAATATGATCGACTACGGACATTTAGAACAAGTAACTTATTCACAGATTTAAACATGCAAAATGGAACATTACACAATTTTAAATGAAATCCCACATTCATATAAAAGTGTCAGAACAACAATTGTTCCGATATCCTAATACAAAACATAAATCACTAGAATGTCGAAGTCCCATGGCACAAACATGACCCTCATGCTTTGGGCGTTCTAGGAGCTTCGTGAGTGGATCGGCGACGTTGTCGTCAGTGTGAACTTTGCGAATACATATCTTTCCTTTTGCAACTTCATCCCTTATGTAGTTGAATCTCCGCTCGATGTGCCTCACCTTTTGATGATCACGAGGTTTTTTGATTTGAGCAATCGCTCCCTCGTTATCACAAAGGATCTCTAGGGGTCCTTGAATGGTAGGAACAACCCCTAGTTCGGCAATAAACTTCTTCAACCACGCGGCTTCTTGTGCGGCCAAAGATGCGGCGATGTACTCTGATTCCGTAGTGGACAATGCAACCACATCCTGCTTTGAGCTCTTCCAAGAGACCGCCCCTCCATTCGAAATGAAGATATACCCCGATTGTGATCGAGAATCATCTCGATCCGTTTGGAAACTCGCATCCGTGTAACCCCTTACAACGAGTTCCTTCTCATCGGATCCATATATTAAGAACATATCCTTAGACCTTCTAAGATATTTCAATATACTTTTGACAGCCATCCAATGGCTATTTCCTGGATTTTGTTGGTATCTACTTGTCATGCTTAAGGCGCATGACACGTCTGGTCTAGTGCATATCATAACATACATAATCGATCCAATAGCAGACGCATATGGGATTCCTTTCATTTTGTCTTGCTCAACCTTTGAGCTTGGACATTGAGTCCTACTCAATATAGCCCCTCTTTGAATAGGTACCAAACCTTTCTTAGAGTTCTCCATCTTGAACCTTTTCAAGACTTTGTCAATGTATGCACTTTGATTCAAACCTATCAAGCGCCTTGATCTATCCCTATAGATCATTATTCCCAAAATATAGGTGGCTTCACCAAGATCCTTGATGGAAACGCAACTTCCAAGCCAGTTTATTACACCTTCCAAGGTTGAAATGTCATTCCCAAATAGTAGTATGTCATCTACATACAATACTAGAAAAGTTATTATACTCCCACTAGCCTTCTTATACACACAAGCCTCATCCTCGTTCTTGATGAAGCGAAATTTCTTTATCTCTTCATCAAAACGCTGATTCCAGCTCCTTGATCAAAGCCATTTTGACATCCAATTACCATATCTCATAATCATAATGGGCGGCTATGGCAAATAATATCCTTATCGACTTTAGCATTGCCACCGGCGAGAAAGGTTCATCATAATCAACCCCTTGAGTTTGAGTGAAACCTTTTGCTACAAGTCAAGCTTTAAATGTGTCTAAGTTCCCATGCATGTCGGTTTTCTTCTTGAAAACCCACTTACTTCCAACTACCTTGGAGTTAGGAGGTCGCACTACCAAGTCCCATACTTGGTTGGCATGCATGGATTGCATCTCAACGTTCATGGCTTCCAGCCATTTGTCCGATTTGGAATCGGTCATTGCATCATGGTAAGTGGTTGGTTCATCTGAATCTACCACATAGCATCCTTCCATGAAAAATCCATATCTTTCAGGTGGACTACTAGTTCTACCAGATCTACGAACGTTGTGTGTGTCTTGATCAACCATTTGATCATCTTCAACAATTTCTTGTAAAGGGCTAGTTTCAACCAAACGTGTATCGGCTTGTGATTCTTGATCCTCCTCAAGTTCCACTGTTCTTCCACTAGTTCCTTCCATAAGGAACTTAGTTTCCAAGAATTCGGCCTTTCTAGCAATAAATACTTTTTGCTCTGTTGGATTGTAGAAGTAATATCCTATAGAATCTCTAGGATATCCTACAAATATACACTTAGTGGACCGGGGATCTAGCTTGTTTGAAGCATCATGCTTTACATAAGCTTCACAACCCCACACCTTTAGATAAGATAAGGATGGAACCCTTCCATGCCATAACTCAAAAGGTGTCCTTTCCACTTTCTTGGTTGGGGCCATATTCAAAATACGGGCCGCTGAGAGTAGGGCATAACCCCAAAATGATAGAGGTAATGAACTTCTACACATCATAGATCGAACCATATCCAATAGGGTTCGATTCCTCCTCTCCGATACTCCATTATGTTGTGGCGTCCGAGGTGGACTAAGTTGTGAGACAATTCCACAACTCCTAAGATAGTCTTGAAATTCATTGCTAAGGTATTCACCTCCTCTATCCGAACGAAGGATCTTTATTGTTTTGTTGAGTTGATTTTCTACTTCATTCTTGAAGATTTTGAACATTTCAAAAGCTTCATCCTTGTGTGCTAACAAGTACACATACCCATAGCGACTATAGTCATCGGTAAAGGTGATGAAGTATCTTTCACCATTCCTAGATGTTGGCTTAAAAGGTCCACATACATCCGAATGTATGATCCCTAGAAAATCCTTTGCCCTTTCGGTAGTTCCACTAAAAGGCGCCTTAGTCATCTTCCCTTGAAGACAAGATTCGCATACGTCATACGAATCGCATTCATTTGTTTTCAAAAGACCACTCTTTTGTAATGCTTGTATGCGGTTCTTATTAATGTGACCAAGGCGGCAATGCCAAATGTAGGTGTCACTCAAATCTCTTTTGAGTTTCTTGGTGGTGGTTTGGTATATTGAGCTATTACATGAAGTGTTTTCATGAACCAATTCATAAATACCATTTAAAGGGCTAGCTTTAAAATAAAACACTTCATTCATTGAAACATGGATATCATTGTTAACAAACTTAAAATCGTATCCAAAATGTCTTAAACGGGAAACGGAAATTATGTTCCTAGTCAAACTAGGAGCATACAATACATTATTCAAAATTACTTCCAAACCACTTGGAAGTTCCAAAATGTAGTCTCCTTGGGCTTCAACTTGAACTTTCGCTCCATTGCCCATGAAGAGACTAACTTCTCCCGTCTTCAATTTCTTGAAACAATTTTGGTTTGATTAGGACAAAAACTGTTGTTTACTTTCCTGGAGTTCTTTCTGGAGTAACTTTTGTTATCCGAGGTAACTTTTACCTCGGGCGCAAAAGTTTTGCCTCCCGAGATAACTTTTATCTCGGGTGCTCCTTTTCTTTCATTTTGTTGCTTTCCAAAGTGTTTTTGTCCTTCCGAGGTAATTTTTACCTCGGGATCATGAATTTTGCCTTCAGAGATAATTTTATCTCGGAATCAAATTTTCTTTCTTCAGGGGCATAAATGCTCCTAGGTTCTTGTTTCTTCTGAGTTTTAGTAACATGAAGCTGTTCGGATTTTTCAAAGTCATGACTGCTGAATTTTTCAAATTTATGTTTGTTTGATTTTGTCTGTTCTGAATAATATTCATTTTGACTTTTTTGTATCTTCAGATTTGATTTTTCAAAACTTTTACAAATAAATTCACATTTTGTTCCCCCTTTTTCAGAAGTATGACTTTTGACAGCTTGACTAAATTTAAGAAAAGGATTGTGAAAACAGTTGATAGCAATGTGACCGATTTTTCCACATATCAAACATTCCTTTATCATTTTAAATTTAGAAAGTTTTGAGACTGAAGGTGTTTTGTCATCTGAAGAATTTATCTTGGAGAAAGATTCAGTTTCTTTGGTGTCTTTCAGTTTCCAAAAATTCTCCTGCTTTTAACAAGGTTGTGGTGAATCTGAGGTTTAATTGAGACAATAGCTACAGATGACACCTTTTCAGTTTCTGACTCAGACATGTCACTGGATTTTGAAATTTCTTCTCCAGTGTTAATAATGGGATCAGGTGTAAATTGAACCTTAGTTTCTTCATTCTTAACCTTTTTCACACATTCAGTGTATGAATCAGGATAAGTGACTTGATTATACCCAATTCCATTCTTCCTTACAATAAACAAGAACAAGTATTTAAGGAATATAAATAAGATGTTTTTCTCACAGTAATCAAGCGAGAAGAAGGTAGTGAAGATGACAGTTGAGCTTGGATCAATATTTGAAGCCTCGAAGAGTTCTTGAGTTTTTTATGACAGAAAATTAGGACGAATTTGGAAGAAGATTATGAGCAATTTAGGAAACCAAATGATACAAATTTTAAGTATAATATGAATTACTTTCAAAGAGGAAGAGATAGGAAGAAGAATCAGCTCAAACCGATCTCGTTTGGTACCTCAAATGTGCTATAGAAAACAAGGTTGCACAACAGTGAGCTTCTAGAGCATTCGTCGTTAAAAGTTGTCTAGAGAGCTAAGTTCTTATCAAAATTGATTGAAGTCAGTTGATATTTTTAGAGGACTCATAAGGGAAGATTTCTGGACAAGAATGTATGGTTTTGAAAAAAGTATGAGGGAGATATGGGTTACAGAAGTGAACCTAATGAATCTGGTAGGATTTATGTGAAGGTGAAGGTGTGAGAAAACTAGTGCATAGCTTGGGTATTTATATACGAATTTTTAGTCCTTTAGAACTAAATTTAGTCATTAAGAACTAATTTTAGTCTTTGAGAACTAATTTTTGTCTTTGAGAACTAATTTTAGTCTTTGATAGATTTAAATAGTGAGTGTGGTCTTTTTGCTACCATATAAACGAGAGATAGAGAAATAAAATAAGGAGCTTCAATTTGATATGCTTTACTAATTAATGATCATAATTTTGTAGTGAGATTATAAGTAATGGAGGTATGGAACATTAATGTTTTAACTTCAATCGGAACAAAGTCTGCCTGAACCATTCCACTTGGACTTCAGCCGGTACGACATCCGGCTGACCTCGGTTTTGCCCGGACCACGCAGGTCCGCTTGAACTTCGAGCGGATCAATGTGTCAACCATTATCCTCATCCCCAAATCTAAAGCCAAATTTGAATCATCCCCAAATTAAAAAACAAACTAAAACCAATGTTGAAGAGCTTTATTGGATTTGAAATGACAGGGTCTTCTTTCAACCCTTCCAAGCTTCACACAACCGAGAAAAAAGTTCCAATGTAGTTACGTCGGCTGATCCTCTCTCTGAAGAAATCTATATTAAAAAATAGTCTGATCGCTAATTGTATGTACTGATCACTAAGTTACAATGTGCGTACGTTGATGTTATAAGTGTTGATTTACACATCTAAACAATTTTGATTAAAGTCAAAATCAATCAAACCCACAAGAAGAGAAGCATCTTTCTCTTTGAAAACTCATAACAAAACAAAGGTCTAGATGAACAAAGCAAATCATGACATAAGAATTCAGAACTTAACAACAGATTGAACATTTGCAATTGGAACCGAAACTAGCAGGGGAACAACTCACATGTCACAGCCCACCCGCACCACCTGTCGGATGCGAGGGAGGTGCTGTAGAAAACAGGATGTCGAATCAGATACACGCGGAAGCAACAAAATATGATAATATTAAACAACGGGTTGTTTATTTACAGACACAACCTACTAAGTTTTACAATCTTAGAAGTAAATATGATAATAATAAGTCTTGACTTAGCATCTTATCAAAATACGAATAACTAGGCCCGACTGTTCTTGATATCTTAATGATCATATATGCTTGACTCTTTGAAGGATCACCTATCTAAAGGATCCTACTGATTTCCTACAAAAAAATTGGTAAAATCTACTGTATCAACAACATGACGTTGGTGGTGAGCTGTATCATGTTATTCACAACATTTTGATATTGCCACTACCTTAAACATAAACTTGTAGCTATGGAATGACTAGTTATCAACGAGGAATATATATGTACAAGTTACGGGGTACAACTCATGCACCAAATGAGTATCCCAAAATCCACAACAGTTCACGAATTAACCGTGTTGGTGTTTCAGAGTATTCAAAATCAAACAGAGAAACTTAGAATCGTTACCTTAGTTTCGTTGTCGAGCGTTCGTATACCAAAGATTGATCCTGATTTCTGATTTTCAGGATAAAGCAATGGTCGGCGGCGGTCGCGGCTTCAACTCCGGCAACCGGAAGTGTAAGATGGTGGTGGTGATCGAACGATTGGATCTCATGTAGTTCTCCGATTGAATTGAGAGTTTATCTAGGCATCTTTTAGTTCTCCGATTAGTTATTTCAAATGAAATAGGAGAAGGTATACTCTGACGATTGTACCCCTCATCTAAAAGAAACGGGTGATCATGATCGGACGGTTAGAACAAGGGTCTACAGGGTCTACGTTTTTTAGGGGGTCTACAATGAACCCTTCCCTATATATATATATATATATATATATATATATATATATATATATATATATATATATATATATATATAAGGAGAGGATCATTTGAGAACCAATTGGGTTTGAGAACTTTTGATAACCATTCTAAGCCACTAGTTTATATATATGGAAAACCCCTCATTTGAACCTAACCCTATATATATATATATATATATATACTAGCATGGTGCCCGTGCGTTGCAGCGGTGACAGTTTATAGCGCGTTATATGTCATTTGTTGACGCGTTATTGGCACATAAATTAAAACTGCGCGATACCGCGACGACAATCAATCATTGTGGTAATGTTCCACCTCTGAGCTTTCAAACGGAGTAAGCCTATAATGAGATCTGCAAGAAAATAAATAGCATGAGTTCGTAAACATCACTATGTTTGTTAATTTATTTTCGATAAAGCATAACCGATATGCAACATATGGAATGATGCATATGTTTATGAACAACTTATGGAGAAAAATCTTAAAAAGAGTTAATTTCTATTTTCCATCCCCGTGGTTTGAGATGTTTTGCTATTTTCATCCAAAATATTCTGTTTCTCCTCGACTTTCTTGAAATTTAAAATTATTCTTGAACATTAACTCCATCCAAATTCCATCTAAATCACCATTTTATAGAGGATAAATATATAAATTAATATCTGAATTTTGCCATTTTTATTACCAAAATCAAACTTCGAGTTGTCCTTAAATCACCGTCATAACACATGATGCCATGATGGAACCTCAATTTCTACATGGTTCTATTCTCATTTTGTATATTCTTTATCATTAAATCATATTGAATTTCTAATGTATGATCATTGTACCAATGTTATGTGGATATTCATGAACACAAGGTTTAATAACGAAATATTTTAAGGGAAAGGTTAGTAATGAGGTTTGAAGGATCCTAATAAGGTTTGGTTACGGACTTAAACAAAAGCTTAAAAATGTCAAGGTTGTAATACGCGATATGCCTGGCTGCACATTGACATAACATTTTCAAGGCTATATTACCACTTCTTTATAATGGACTACACATTTATAAGAACGGTCTGTTTAAAAAAATGGATTTGAGGACTGCATATCTATACAAAAAACAATATAAGGACTGTTAACAAAACTGCACATTTAAAACTGCTTTAAGGGATTATTTTAAAACTGGAATGGAGGGACTGTATTTTTTATAAAATGAAATGACCTGTATATCAACAATATTAAATTGATTCAGCCCTAACAAACTGAATGTATGCACTAAAAAAAACAACAAAACAATCACTTAAAAAATTAATAGCACCCCACAGGCCCACATAACCATATCTTAAATGTTGAACCAGTGAGGCATGAAAGTAACAACAAATTTAATTTAAAGAAGCTTAAAGCTAGTTACGCAAGAACAAAAATAAATAAACAAAAAATTGTGAGGTGCAAATGCAACCTATTGGCATATTTAAAATGGCATCATTTGCTTATAAAATCAAATGCATGACTAAGCTAGAAATCTTGATTTCTCTTTCGTAGTTTCTGCCCTGGGTCAAAACCAACCAACAGGTTAACCAATAAGGATAAATAGTGATACAAAACAACATGCAGTGTTAATTAGAACTATTTGTGTTAGAAGGAAACAAAATCATTCAGACTATACTTCGTAATTTAAAACAAAAAAAATAAACAAATGGCAAGATATTCATCTATCCAAATAATAACCCACTGACCACACAATTCTGTGAACCAAACCTAGGAAGAAAATTGGAAAGAATCAAACCCAGTTAGCCGACAAAGTGTAAAGTGGCCCGCGATGAGCATTTCTCTGAACCCAGGCATAACAACTGCTTACCTAATGCAACCTGTCCCGTGATTTGGCTTCAAATTTTCCAGCACCATGATCAGTTTTGGTAACTGATGATGCATCCTGGCCACCTCCAAGCACCACCTATTGTGTACCAAATGGTTCCAATTAAATTTATTGCAATTTCATTGGCGGGATGGTATTCTAGTTGAATCCATCTCACTCGTAGAAAAGTAAACAACTCTACCAGGTGAATCCATAATGAAAGTATAAAGATGCAACCCATAGCACAGCAAACGTATTTGCACTCCCTGTAACCAATCGTGGTGAATCCCCTGCAGAAAAACAACAATTGACCACATATCAATACATAATACTCTGGTTGAATCCCCTAAAAAAACAGCAATTAACAACATATCATATTGTCACCAATCACCATGCTTCCTTAAAGCTAGGAACCAATAAAAGCACCCGCAAAACAACCAAAACATATCCGAATTCATGTAATCTACAAAGCATAAAATTCCATTGTTTATACTAAAATAACACAATTATAAACATGATATTTGCCGTGTCATCATATTACCCGTTGCTATAAACAGCAAGAAAATGAAAATAGGTTTTCATATTACCTCTACTTCAATTGTATTTATAGCATCCCTAAAAATAGCTCCAACAGCCTTTCCAACAACATCAGTCCAGTCAAGCTTACCACATTTTAGTTGTAAAGATCTGTTATCCAGTTCCAAAAATACAAGTCAAAATCACACAAAAACTTGCATACATAAACCATAAGTTTGCTTGCCCTGTTCCCCAATTTCGGAGCTACAATTGTGTCTTTCTCATTAACATTGTGCTGCCCTTTCAAAGAAGATGGGTTCGGTTTCTTATCAACCCAACCGACCCATTTTGCCCTGCACCAAAAAGGGCTCATTCCCACATGAACCCATTAAAACCTGTTACCAACATAGCTAGAAAACAACATATGAATTGTAAAGCAAGAAAAAAATGATTCTAAGATGTCATTCAAGTAACCTACCACCGGAACTAAGAACCTTATAAGGTTTAGTTTCTCAGCAAGCACCCTGTAAATATTAAAAACCAAACCAATAAGCAAGATAGTTGATATGGCTAAATTTGTAACCAATATGTGATACTAATTACACTCCAAACCAACAAAACCATTAAAAATATTATGTCAAACCTTCGTATAATTGGTGTTTCTTTTACCCTTGTTTCACAAAACAGTGAAAAAGTTTATGTCAAACCTTCATGTAGAAGCACAGTTACTCACCTTAGGTTGTAGGTCGTATGAAAAATAAAAGCTAGTAAACAAAACATTGCCAAAATAATTAATGTTATACGTAAATTGGTCAAGAATGCTACCTGTAAACAGCAGGTAGTGTAATCTTCACAAAATATGATATTATGACACCATGAAAATATTGATTTCCACATCAGATAAATGAAAATAGATATTTCCCTTTCTTCAAGACATTCAAATAAAAGGTTAGCTTTATCAGCAACACAAAGAAAGCCATGTCCAGATCATCATATACATAATCTTATAGGCAAGAACAAAGTAAAGGAAATCCTAATGAAACCTGTTAAATGTAAACCCAGATCAGTTCAGATTGGCTATACGGGTTGTTAAAAGGTTTGAGTTTGACCCCAGATTTGCACAATTGCTGATTGCGGACATAGAATAATTTGAGTTTGACCCCAGATTTGTCTGTGTAAGTCAAGTTTCTGATTGCGGACATAGAATGGTGAAAAATCACACCATTAATCCAAACCGAAATCCATTATCTCTTCACCAGGTAATTAGATCTACTATAACTGTATCAAGGAAGTAAGAGAAATACAATTTTTAAGATTTGGTTTTAAGATACAATAATGCACATCAAATAACTAAGTTAAACCAATGTTTACACAATTAAATTAAATAACAAAACTCAAATGCATAGGTTCAAGCATTACCTTCCTAAGTTGTAGCTGCTGGTCTCTAGTGTAATGAATACACTAATCGAGTTCAAGCATAAAGAGTAATTCAGCTTACCTTTTTGTGCGTAAGTCGATTTCGCATGATCAGAACAACAAAGGTTGTTAGGGCTCACCAATACCAAAACGAAGACAAAGTTAAGAAGGAAAGCAAAAACCTAAGAGAATGACTTTAGGTCTAAAGTGAGTTTGCAGGTAAAAGATAAAGTAAATGGGGATTTACATTTCAAATTTTAAGCCCGCTCATGTCCGCCTCAATTCAAGTCTGTTACCCGATTCATGTCCGCTCTACTTTGAAGACCAAAAGAAAGGAAGAATATTTCTTAAAGAGGAGATGCGCTTGTTGCTTTTCCAAATTTGGGTCCTGCAACTCTGCAAATCGTGTGGTATAAAATTAGGGTTTAATTTGAGAAAGCCAGGTTGAGGGAGGTTGAAACGATGAGATGAAAGAGAGCGGATATGCGATGAGATGAAAGGGCCGACAAGCCGACAATTTGAACTTGTACATGCTGCTGAATCAGTTGTATCTTTTAAAATTTTTAACACCTTGAAATGATTCTTTGTACACAATGCTTTCCTTCTTGTACAACTCTTAAAAATTCAACATTCTCACTTTCTCTCTCTTATCTCTATATTATAGTATTACTAGTCGGCAGGCCCGTGCGATGCACGGGCGGAATCAATGGTTGCTATTATATAACTGATTGTGATGTACGGGCTTCTTTGGATTTGGGAAAATCTTTAGGTACATGGTTATGGATACTAAATGAGTAAACAGTAGATGTTAATTTATAAAGAACAGCATGTGACAGACGTAAATTAGTAGATCATTTATAGTATGGGCCATGGGTGAAATTTAGCAACATACCATATACATCGTATTAGTATGATCCTGAATGGTTTAAAGTGAGAATTAGATTGTAGGTAAAATAGTTATCTGTTTAGAACCATCATCACTATAGCATTCATAGTTAACTATATGCCCACAAAAGAAAGTTAGAAGTTGTTTTAAGTTTCAGAATGTTGGTTTGGTTAATGACATAAGAAAGCTTAACAGACATAAAACACGGTGGCACCACCTCTATGGGCATGGTCCTTGTGAAGCTCAAACCGTAACAGCTTGTGGCGTGGGAGGCCCGTCAGCTGGAAGAAAAGTGCCCAGTCTCCTTGCATTCTGAGCCGAGGATGCATGCCATCGTGGCCCGTCCAGGCAATCTTGACCGGGAAGTGCACCAGTCCAAACATCAGAATTGCTTCCTTGTCTATGTGGATGTCGTGCTGCCGGAACAGTGCTTTTGGGATTGACTACAAAAGAAAATTATTATTCTAATGTTGAAGCAATTGTTAATGATAATCATGCGTTAAAAAAAAACAACAAAGCCGTTTTCTCTTTAGTAAAAGTACCAGTAGGTGAGTATCCATGTTATATGTTGATAGCTGCTTGAAGTAATGTGGAGCGTCATCATTATGGACGTGTGTGGGCATGGACAGTGGACAGCAATGCTCGGGATCTTCATACAGTGCCATACCCCAGCTGTGGAACACAGTAACTCCACAATTGTGACCATGGTGGTGGTCACTTCCAAGGTGCGTAAAAACTACCCATTTCCCTGGTTCAATCTTGTTTTCAATATAAAAGAGGGGCCAATTTCGCCCACCAAGTCCTACTGGAAGCTGCTGCTGTGTTTGTGGATCGGTTTCTAAAACCACATTGACCA